>VMDR010012636.1:0-26234 GCA_007922815.1 Macrotus californicus | reverse complement strand
CACACACACACACACACACACACACACACATCATTAGCTACACTGCATCCAAAGACATTGCTACACTGGTCATCTCACGATGTAATCTACTGATTTACAAAACCCCATCACGCTAAACTCCGTAGAGAATATCATAAACACAACCAAGCTAAAATGAGTGTAGATCCAATACCAGGATACGCACATCAAAAATGAAGACCTACCCCTGTTCAGCAGTTGAACCACTGCAGTCTTTGAGGCCTGTCCCAGTTTCACCCGAAAGGGTTCTATCTGTAGACACCAGCTCCCTAGACTTATAGCTGCTGTGAAAAATTCTACAGCTTCCCAAATGCTGGCCAGCCCCAAACAACAGTTTTCAAGTGAGATAAACTCTGCTTGCTACTGGCTGAGTAGGCCTCAGTTTTCTTGTCTGTAAAATGGGGGTGAAATGCCAACCTCACAGGTTGCTGAGCAAGACCTTATTCGAACCCTGTTCATTGCCTGCCAGCTGGAGGCATACAGTAGGTGGGGGCTCTTGGTGATGATATTATTCCTTTTATAAAATCCTCTTGAAGCTCAATATTCTGAAACTAGTGTTAAGGATGATTTCAGCAAAAGAAAGTCTATTTTTGTGGAGGAATGCTTATTTCAGGTTTGTAGACAAATAATGGTACTATTCTAAACATCATATTTAGAAGCCTTAATACATGTAGGCCTAAAGAAATGGTCCATTTAATTTCTAAAGTGTTTTAACAAAAAAATTACCATTTTGTTAAAACTTTAGCATTTTAGGAAAGAGTAGTGTGTTTTGGTTGTTTGTTGTTTTTTCATTTTTTGTTTAAATGTTCAAAGACGGTATTTTATCTAATCTTTTGAACCCCCAGGAGGTTGAGAATTTCCAGAGGCCACAAACTCCTGGACTCCCTCAGGTTTTTCTGTGTACTTCAGAGATTAATAAGAGGGGCTCTGGAGAAAGTGCTGCCTTCATCTGCTCAAGTCAGAGACCTCACAGCCTGGCAGAAAGAGAACATTTCCCTAGCATGGGTGACTGAGGAGTGTTTGGGGACCGCTGATAATCAGGTCTCTGATTCCAGTGGAGGAAAAACATGGCATTGTCAGCTATGCTGCTTCTGCACCACCCCCGACCCCTGCCCCAGAATTGAAAACTTAGAGGTGCTATGGAGACTTGTGGAAGAAGAAGTAAGGAGTTTGGTATAAGTCATCGTGAATACTAACCAGTAGAGTAGACCCTGACGAAAAATCTAGGCTTCATTGTAATGCTGCCCTTTGCACTGACAAAATCTTAGGTCAGCCTCCAAAGTGCTGGTCTCCAAGCCCCTCTGAGATCAGAACCCAAGTTCAGCCTCTCTCAGAAAATGCTAAATGGGTTCTTCCTTCCAAAGCTCCTATGAGTTTGAAAGCTCTTGCATTCGTAAAAAAGTAAATAAGTAAATATTTTGACTTTAGTCCCTTCCTCTCCTTATCTCTTCATGGACTACCCCTGTGTCAGTTAATAGCCCCAGCAGAGTTTACATGGGAATCAGTGAGCCTTTAGACGATTCTAACTTGGAGGCTACAGATCTTCCAGCTGAGGCCCCAGATGGCACAGAGCCTAGACAAGACCTCCCTTTTGTGCCCTCAGTGAACCCTGATTCATAGAAACCATGAGAGGTAATACATGATTACTGTTATTTTTAAGTTTTAGGGTTATTTGTTACACAGCTATAGTTAACTAACCTTTCCTGTATTCTAAAATACCACCAATAATAAAAGCCTCCATCATTTTGATTAAATAATGGCTTTTAATGAAAAAAATAGTGCCACATTAAATGTGTCCATCAATTTTGAGATATAGTCAGCTATGAGAAAAGTGAAAGTATGAAAAGATGTGTGTTAGCATTAAGAAACCCCAGAGCATGCCCCATACAGCCAGCCTGGTACTGTGAGGGGCACAAAAACTTTCTCATCAAGGAGACACACAAGAAAAAGCAACTTCAAGAGTCTAATCTGGAAGCCTCAATAACCTCATAGAAAATAAGGGAGTGAACCACAATCCTTATTTGTCCTGGTTATAAAAATAATTTTATGCTTTCCCTCAAAGAAGGAAGGCAAACAATTAGGAAATATCATACTTATTGAATGAAAGGAACAGTAGCTTTCAAGAGTATTGTGTTGCCAGTTACATTTATACGGATGTAAAGGAAAAAATACAAAATGAGAACAATAATAATCATATTTACCTGTTTCTATAACAGTGATTTAGCCAGACACCTGAGGAAGCAGGACTCTCCCTCTTGGGGAGCTCACATCTCTGCTCCAGTCGGACTCCGCCACCTGGCCAGTGACCTGGTGAACTAGGACTGCCAAAGAAAGTCCTTGCGGTACACAATGTACTTGCAGGTGAGGGGGAGTTAACATCCTCCCTACCTCCCACCCCAAGGTGACAACATCTGGACAAGACATAAAGAAAATATTTGATTACCTTTGCCCATTTAAGCTTCATTACATCTTTGTTCAGAATCTGCTGTAACACGCAGCTCATCAAAAATTCTAGAACATTAAAGCAGAGTGTTTATCTTGAAATAATTAAGATATATTTTTACTTTAAAAAAGTCATCTATAACACACCAAGGATGTAGACAGTTAAGGGGGTTATATAGTGAATAAGACATCCCCGCCCTCAAAGGACTTTTCAAGTCTACTGTTTGACAGAGACTAAAGTGTAAGAGGAAGACTCAAACTTGCTTACTTCTGTGTTAGTGCATTTATCAAAGGGACAGATCCCAGCTGATCAAGGGGAACTAGGAAAGGAGAAGCCAAGACCCTCCCCTCTTGCCACCTGGCCAGGTGAGCCTGGGTGGGCACCTGTAAGAGAAGTCATCCTACCTCTTTCTTTGCTCCCAGCCATCCTCCTTTACCCTTTGCCCCAGTTCCCATGTCCTCCAAGCCCAGCCTCAGTGACTTGTTGGTTCCCTGCTATATGCAGGAGCAATCAAACTGACTAAGCTTGGAGATATTTCATAAGGAAGCTGTCCACAAAACAAATGTTACTGGGTTATTGTTGGATCCATAAGCAGAGGCTAGGATAGTATACACGATGAAGAGAGAGACGTCATCTATCTATAATGTTGAGAGGCTCAAAACCTGCAGCTGAGTTAAGGAAAAATTGGCTGTCCCTAAGCAGAAATGGGGAAATATATTTTGTCCTTGTTAGGATTTCAGTGAGTTCAGCTGTCTCTTGAAGAATTTGAGAGTCTAGTTTTGATGCAACTGCATGGTCACTGCCTTCAGGCCCTTTTAAGTTCCCAAATTTATACAAATGCAAGACCCAGAGATTGAAAATAATTTTCCATCTTAATCCCAGTTCTTGACCATCTTCTCTAGCTTGCCCAAATCAGAATGCTACCCCTTGGGCCTCAAGGACAAGTGCATCCTTAAAATCTTTCTTCCAAAACGTGGTCAACCAAAACATTAACTTTTTTCATCTTCTCACCTGGAGCCTTATCTGTGTTCACTTTATTCCAAAACTGATAAAATCTTTTCTTTACCTGCTGACTTAAATTTTTAATTAAATAGTTTTGTAACTAATCACTCCACTGCTAACAACAACACCTTGCAATTATGAGAGCATGTTTCTTCCCAAGAGCTTCAGTTACTACATGAGTAACGCATCCGATGTCCCCATGGTTTAGAAAAGCATACATATTCAGCTCTTAGAACAAACAAGGACAAGTGTTATAAACCGATTCATTCCTACATCACCCCAGTGTTCTTTGTACCTTAAATCTGCATATGCCTGTAAAAGTCACTTAAAGTCCTTTTGCATTTGGGAATCTTGAAGGCCTTTACCCCTGATTCAAATAACTATTGGATTATCACATTCATTTAATACTTGTAAGAAAGGAAAAGGCCCTGGGAAAGCTGAGTTAAATTTCCTTTTTAAATTGTGTGTCTGATTATTACGGACACACTGCGAAATATTGCAGGTTCAGTTCCAAACCGCGGCAATAAATCAATTCATAACCTTTTTCCTGGTGGAAGGTTCTGCCCTCAATTTGCAAAAAAGGTGCAACATCTGCGAAGCACAATAAAGCTAAGCGCAATCTAACGAGCAGTGCCTGTACTGAACATGTTCTGGCGCTTTAAGAAAGGGAAACCAAGAGAAATGTTTCTTCAGACCTATTTTTTAAATGCTACATGCTTACCTTAAGTCACTATTTCAACACAGAAATAAAACCCACGCATATCCACAAATGAGACCTCTTCTGATCCTATTTCCTTGTCTGTGATACCCAGATATCCCCCAATTTACTGCTTACAGTTGTAAGCGTTTCTAGTAGAAAATAGACATTCAAATTGTGGTGTTTATCGTATCCACTTTCCAAATCAAATAACAGTCACTGACTGCCTGATCAATATTAGGCACTAAATCAGGCACCTTTAACCTATTATTTCCTCATGTAACACTACCAGGTGGATTTTACTCTTTACCAGTTTTCCCCAGTGAGAATCGACAAGTGAAGACAAGACAGTGGACTTACCTAGGCCAAAGAGATTGTTTTTTATGCAAGAGATGCCTTCCTGGAGACCCTGCAAAATCTGACCAAAGCTTATGTATTTTAAGATCATTTCCATGACAGAAGATACTGGGTATTTCTTTTCCCTTGCTAAAGTGGAACTATTTCAATAAAATAAACAGCTTATTATTCAGCAAACCCGAAGAGCTTAGAAATTATGCAAGTCTTACGAAGGGACTGCATTACTTCAAATTGTTCGCATTGAGACACTGAATACTTTATAATCAGTATTCAGTTAATAGTCAATATCTAAGTCAAAATTACATAAAATAGGACCACGCTGTATCATTCAAGTAGCGAGGGAACCCAGATCCTAACTCCCAATCTTAAAATCCAAGTTCAGAGTTCTTTGCACTATGTTTCAATATCCCACGTTTACTATCATCAAATGACAAAACTAAAAATTTAGCAACAAGTTTGATGCCCGTTATTCAAGGGAATTCAATCCATGGATTGGAGGAAGTACAGTGGAGTGCTCTTCCCGAAGGATTTGGGGATTTCTGGAGTCTCTCACACCCCAATTTTCCACCCAAAAGGATTAGAACAAACAAACTCGAAGAGCTCAGACAAAAAACAAGCGAAGCTCCACCCAAGAGAAGCTTACCAGAGACCCCGGAGGCGGCCAAAGAGGCAGCGAACCAAAAGGCTCCACAGGCACCTTCACCTGCATCTAGAAGCCGTCCCCGGAATCCTCAGCAGCTGTCTCTGGGTCCCATCTCATTGCCAAATGGTCAAATAATAAAATAATAAAACAAACAATTTGGTAATGAGTTTGATGTCCTTTTTCAAGGGGAAACAATCCATGGATTGGGGGAAGCACAGGCCCACACAGGCAGTAGAGCACTCCTCCCGAGGGATCTTAGGCATGAGTGAGTTTTATTTAGAAGTGGTGACACAGAAACAGGGCCTGACTGGCTGGGTGGCCAGGGACTTCCTTATAAGGCTAATGGGTCCTACTCCCTAGGGTAAGGTAAACCAGCAGAAGCTGAGTTGAAGGGTTGTGATTGGTGCATGTTAAATTTCCTTGACAGATGTTTGCAGTAAGCACAGGCTGGTTTGGGATTAGACTGGCGATGTGGACTGGGCCCCTGGGGCGGCCTCCATTTTCTGAGTCCTGACATACAAATTAACTTTATCACTATAGAGCTGAGAAGTATCCTATGCAAATCAGCATGAACACAGTCACACTTAACAAAATGTAACAGCTGGGGAGCCCTGACTGGCTGCCTAGGTCAGTTGGTTACAGCACTGCCTTGACATGCCAAAGCCATGAGTTCAATCCCCAGTCAGGGCACATACAAGAATCAACCAATGAATGCACAAGTAAGTGGAACAACAAATCGGTGTTTCCCTCTCTCCCTAAAACTGATAAATAAATTTTTTAAAAAGGAATCACAAGACATGTGGGTTCTCAATGGTACTTATTTTTTTTTCTTCTCTATAGCATGTGGATAAAGGACACAGAGCCTCCAAAGTGAGAGAGACTCACAAAGAAAGGAAGGTCTTGCTTTAATGGGCCTGCACTAACTGGCCGTTGGAGGCAGGTGGAAAGTAGGATTAACCAGCTGTGAGAGAGGCAAGATTAGCCACCCTGGGTGTGATGACTACATAACATCTAAGTCCCTCACTCCAAGAATTCTCACATTGCAGCTTCTGCCCCACTGAGAACTCAGGACTTGTACAAGCCTACAGCTCTCCTACTCACTCGAATTGTAATGTGTTACTGAGTCTATAGAAGACTCGAAGCTACAGGGGTCTTCTGAGCTACAGGACAAGGCTCAAAGGAAAGCAGAAGGCAGACAAATTATGATCACTTTGCTCTAACCCCTAGAGCACAGGTGGCAAACACAAGGCCCTCAGGCTGAATCCGGCCCCCCACCTTGTTTTATCCAGCCTGGCACCTTGTTTCTACCCGGCGGCAGGGCTAAGCTCTCACTTAGCAGTTAAGGAGTAGTTACATTTATATAGTCCTAAAATTACATTCGGCCCTTTGAAGGCAACTGCGAGGCTTATGTGGCCCCTGGTGAAAATGAGTTTGAACCCCTGCTAGAGCAATGGTATCCCAAACTGCCAGGCTCAGGCCCTGAAAAGTGTTTACCCTGACCTTTGCACCAGCTTAACCCTCAAGGCACATGGAGATTCTGACTTAACTAATTTAACTCTGGAGATTCTGGATCAAGCCATCCCTTCAGCTTTTTGGGTTTCTGACTACATTCATTCATCATTCAAACATGTGGTTCCTATCAGGTGCTACATTCTATGCTCTTCCTGGTACCTGCCCTCAGGGAGCTCACACTCTAGTAGTGGCAATGGTGACAGTGCTAGTGAGGAGCTGGTTGTGACACAAACCAAACATAGGCAATTACAATATAGTACGATCAATGCTACAACAGGAGAAAGGTAAGTGTGAGATGCTCCAGGAATATATAGGAATGATGCCAAACTCAGCTGGTAGGGGAAACATCACTGTAGTGGCCTAAAGGATGAAGCAGAGAGATGAGGAGACAGAATGTACCAAGGCAAACGTGTGTAAGTGAGAGCATGGCATGGGTAAGGAACTCACGGTGGTTGACTGTTTTTGGGTTAGAGTTGAACATAGTTGGGGATGGTGACCAACGAGTCAGGCCAGGCACAGGCCAGATCATATGAACCCTATAAGTCTTTAAAAGTTTAAGCTTTATTCTGAAGGCAACAGCAAGTCACTGAATATTATAAGTAAGACATAGTTAGATTCGCACAGGAGAAAGCTCATTGGGGGCCTCTGCGGCAATTAGATTAGAAGGTAAAGAGGGGAAGTAAAAGGAGGGAGGGCAGTTAGATAATTAGAACCCCCACCCCCACCACAAGCAAGAGGTGATTGGCAATGCAGAGGTGTTGCAATGGAGAAAAACTGACTGGTTTAAAGATATTAAAGAGGTAGAAACAGTAGACCTGGTGATTGACATGATGTGGTTGAATGGGAACAAGAACTGAAGCTGACATCAACTCTCTAACTGGGAAAATGGGATGAGTAACATTGCTGCCCTCTGAGATGGAGACAAGAAGAGGAAGAGTATTTGGGGAGAGGCTGGCATGAGTGCCCCTGAGGCATCCAAGTAGGCAATGATAAAGAGGTGAGCTGGGGTCCCAGTGCCAGACCATGGCTGGGAATATGTGGGAATGAGCATGAGGGAGACTAAGACTAGAAGTGGTGTCTCACCATTCAGAGAGGGCAGAGAGAGAAGAGCACACCTGGAAGAGAACACTGAGAAATGCCAATATTTATGGACTGACGACATATTGTTAACTTAAAAATCAAGCTGAAACATGGTATACATAGTAAGAACCCATCAGAGGGGTGAAAGGGAAGACCAAATATGTGTGTGCATGTGTGTGTAATTGTGAACTTTTTTTTTTGTAGGATATGTAAATTTATAAACCACTCTACTGCTTGGATTGTTTAATGGATATGTATTGTTTGCATAATTTAAAACAAGAATGGTTTAATTGATTTTATTTTATTGATTTATTTTTAGAGGGGGGAAGGGAAGGAGAAAGAGAAATCAATGTGTAGTTGCCTCTCGCACGCCCCCTCCTGGGGACCTGGCCTGCAACCCAGATATGTGCCCTGACTGGGAATCCAACCACCAACCTTTTGGTTCACAGGCCAGTGCTCAATCCACTGAGCCACACCAGCCAGGGCAAGAATACTTTATTTTAAAAATATTTAAGAGGCATGCAGATAGAAAGGAGATTGCAAAGAAGACCAAAAGAGAGAGATAGGAAGAAAATGTAAAGAGGAAGCTTATTGCCTGGCCCTTCTTATGTCTTACTTGAGAACAGTAAAGGATGTTAACTTAGGGTAAAACAATAAAAGAAATATTAAATATTGTATAAATGTACTCAACTATATGATTTCTGACTGAAGATGTTATAAATGGTGTTCTTTAAAGGAGGTGCCACTGTTTCTTACAGTTTGCTAATGTTAAATTTTAGTAAAGACATATAATTTTATCTATATAAAAAGGTAAAGGGATGAAGCAAAAATAAAAACCCTCATAGACTGACAACAGGATGGGGACAGCCAGAGGGAAAGGGGTGCGGGGGAACACAGAAGAGGGTAAAGAAGGGATAGTGGTGACGTAAAAAGACTGGACTTGGGGTGGGGAACACACAATACAATATACGGATGGGATATTATAGAATTGCACACCTGAAACCTATGTAAGTTTATTAACCAATGTCAACCCAATAATTTCAGTTAAGAAAATAAAAATACTAAAAAAGAAAAAAGATATATAATTTTCAGCAAGGACTCAAAAATCATGACCAACTGGGACAACTGCAGCAGGGAGTCAGCACCTATAAATACGGCAACACAAGCTTAAGCCGTCCTACTAGTACTTGGTCAAATCCACAGACCACAGGCAAGACGGAAACGCAAAATGGCGTCTTTGTCAAGTCTGTCCTCCCTCCTGAGCCAGATTGCCTGCCGAGCCTATTGCTGAAGCTAGTGGCTTATTTTGACTGTAAAAAGATCACTATAATTTTAAGAATCAGAAGTGCTAATTTCTGTGATTTTAATATAAACTAAATATTTATGTATATTTTAAATCATCTCCTTTTGAGTTGAGATTTAAGCTACTTTAAATACCATTTATTGACACTATAGAGCATTGCCTTCCCAGGAAAGCCACCTTTTATTACTAATTTCACAGAGAAAGTGAAGAGCCTGTTGCTATGGAATCTCTACCACACGCTATTTTCTGAAATTATTAAACTATCTGTTATTCTTTGCTTTCAAATACCCTTCAATGTTTCATTTCACAAGCGCCCTTATTTATTTTATCCAGTTTAGCAAGAATCAAATTATTCTTCTATTCCCAAGACAGTCATGAGAAAAATTCAAAATTACCATTACAACAGCTACCCCAGCTCCTCCAGCTTCCTCACTAATGTAAGGCACAAGGAGAATTAGAGATGCTCCAGCTCAGAGAAAGCTCCACACTCAATGCACAGTGGGCAACGGAGCCTTCCAATTCTGGTTATTAACAAACTCTGTGTTAACTTATTAAAATATTTACTGAATAGTTTCTACAGTGCCAGGGATAGTTCTAGCTGTGGGACTCTAGTGGCAAGCAAAACAGATTATCACTCAGGAAAACAAAACAAGAAAAAGGAGGAGGAGAAGAAGAAAGTTGAAGGTTTTGGGTAAGTCAAAACTGATTCCTCCCCATTTCCTACCTTCTATACTAATGGATGACCAAATCAACAAGACTAAGAGCACCACAGGATGCAAATATCTTCTGGGGAGATCCCTTTGCACCCTTATCTCCACTCAAGTCATACCCACTGCTCTTTCAGTACAATTTTCTCATCCCAGGGAGGCCTGTCCTCCTCCCATCTTATTTATATCCTATCTTAGTTCAGGCTGCTGTAACACAAATATCATAGACTGAGTGGCTGAAACAAAAGAAATTTATGTCTCATAGTTCTGGTTGCTAAGAAGTTCAAGATCAAGGGTCCTCATGCTGGCTTGTAGATGTATGCCTTCTCACCCTATGACAGGGAGAGAGGAAGCAGACTCTCTCCTGGCTCTGCTTTCAAGAGCACTGACCCATCTCCCAAAGACCCCATCTCTAAACACCATCACATTGGGGATTAGGGTTTCCATATATGAACTTTGGGAGAATTCAAACATGCATGCCCTGGCTGGTGTGGCTCAGTGGACTGAGCGCCAGCCTATGAACCAAAGGGTTCCCAGTTTGATTCCCAGTCAGGGCACATGCCTGGGTTGCAGGCCAGGTCCCCAGTAGGAGGCGTATAAGAGGCAACCACACATTGGTGTTTTTCTCCCTCTCTTTCTCTTTCTGTACCCCTCTCTTAAATAAGTAAATAAATAAATAAACAAACAAACAAATAAATAAATAAATAAATATTTTTAAAAAAAACATGCAGTCCACACCATATATACCATAGACCGTGGATCCCAGGTGGAGCCCTAAAAAAATCACCCCCTCTAAGGACTTGAGGCCACAAAAAAAACAGTCCTGTCTCTCTGGACTCTCCTTTCATTATCTGTGTTCAGTCCTGTGCAGGCTTGTTTTGCAGTATGCACAGAATCTGTGTTTTTGGCTAAAGTCCCCCAAATTAAAAGGTAAGCACTCCAAGGGGGGATGTCTTTGTCTTGCATTTTTTAACTCTCTCAGAGTGCTTCAGCACCTTTCCAAATATTTGTTGATTCACTCAGTCATAACCTCCCCAGTGAGCACCAGTGCCAGATGCTGAGGAGCAGTCTTCTGTGGATTTGAGAAAGCTAACCACACACATGCACACTCACACTTCCACAACATAAAAATTCATAAGACTGGGACTAATTTAAAGAACATGCCACTTTGAATTTCTAGAAAGTAGGAACCACAATATATTTTAACTGAAATGCTGTTTCTCATTGCTTGCATACTCATTTCTGTAACAGAAATGAGGCTAAGCAAGTTTGGCCTGGGGAAGGGCCCTGAACAGCTGTTTTACTGACTTAATAAGAAACTGCCAAATACTAACAGCAGCTTGCATTTGCAACATGTAAACTTTTCAAACTGCTTTCCCATCCATGAGCATAACTTACCAAGTATGTTCCTTAAATGTGGGCATCTAAGTACTTGGAAAGAATTGGAGATTTAAGTGCTTCTCCTCTCCACATTATTATTATCTCTAACAATTTCATATAAGTGATCATGTAAAACTCAACCCAGACCTTTTCTTACAAATTGTGAACAAATGAAAGCTTTAGGTCCTCCTATGGAACAATGAATTCCATCCAAGTACTAAACAAAATGCAACATTAGACAACGGTGTTTTGCAGCTTTCAACACTGGGCTGTAAACATGTTCCTGTAGTAACAAGGGACATGTGTCATTCATTCTATTGAACCAGTCATTGAGGACTTTAAGGAAGGTCTAAGTATTCTCACCATATGTGACAGTTAACATACAGGAGAATTATGTCACTCTAATATTTTCTTTTTAAAGATTTTGTAGAAGCATCAGATCTCTCCCATCTTCAGAGTATATGGTTCTGATTTTGTGGGGTTTTTTTTTCTTTTGAGAGAGGTTATAGAAGGCAATATAAGGAGGAAGGGAAACCAGAAATGCCTAGATAAATTTTAAGTTCACAGAAACTTATTTTTAAAAGCATTTTATAACTAGAGTTGGAATAATATCAAATTTATTTCAAAGACTTCCGAACAAGATGGCAGGGTAGGCAGACATGGCTCGCCTCTTTGCACAACCGCAACAAAATTACAAATAAAATATAAAACAACCATCACTCAGGTGATTGTTCTGACAGAACAGACAGGCATAGAGTTGAACGGAAGTCTGAAAACAATGGAATTAAAGAAACCACATCCACCTAGACTGGTAGGAGGGCACAGATGTGGAACAAGCTGGTCACATATCCAAGTGTGGTAGATAAAAATTCGGGAGGGATAGCTTGGGAGTAAGGAGTCCCAGCCCCACACCAGGCCCCCCAGCCTAAGCTTCCAGTGCCAGGAAGATAAGTTCCCACAATTTCTGACTGCAAAAACCAGTGGGGATTGAATCAGTGAAAGAAACTTCTGAAGCCCCAAGCAATTCCTCTTAAAGAATCCACATATGGACACACCTACTCAGACTCACTCCCTCTGGGCTCTGGCTCTGGCATGGTGGCTTGAGGGGCACCAGGGGCATGCAGGGGGAAGCTGAGGTATCTGTTCATCAGGTGAGCAGAGGCCATTGTCCTTTTTCTGTGCCTTTCCCCCACAGAACCAGCAGACTGAGGCCATATCTAAGATTCCATCAACTTGGCTAACACTGTTTGACCCACCTTGGAGATCCCCAAAGATTCCACCTTACCCAATTTATGGGCTCATCCAAGCTTCTTTTTCATACAAATGGCTCATCTTGGCTCATGCTTCACGACTTCCTAAATCCTCTCAAATAAGTAGCAGTTGGCCACAGTGAGGCCCAGGCCTGGAACTAGCAGCCTAGATTCACAGCTTGGCTTCGCCTGGAAATCTCCAAGCCAAGCACAAGTAACAGACATCTCAGATTGCTTTATAACTCAGGCAGATTGGTCCCAGGCAAAACACAGGTGGGGGCTGATCTTGACCTGCATCACCTGGGAAAACCCAGGGCCAGTGCACCCAATGGACAGCTACAGACCAATTGGAGCACCACCACCCTGCCCCTGAACAGTTGATCCTCTACGGAGGACACAGGGTAGTGGTTAAGTGGTCACAGCCAATCCTTGCAGCTGACTGGCCTGGGCAAATCCCTGCCATTGATCTGCCAACAGCAACCAAGGCTCAACTATAAGAGTAGGGTGTACTGAGCCCACATGAAGGGTGTACCTTGAATAATACCCCAGTTGGGTGATAGCGGAGGCTGTGCCACTCACTGGGCCCTACAGGACACCTACTACATTAGGCCACACTACCAAGACATAGAGTCAAAGCAGCTCTACCTAATACATAGAAACAAACACAGGGAGGCTGCTAAAATGAGGAGACAAAGAAACATGGCCCAAATAAAAGAACAGATCAAAGTTCCAGGAAAAGAACTAAACAAAAGGGAGCAATCTATCAGATGCAGAATTCAAACATGGGTTATAAGGATGCTCAAGAAACTTAGTGAGGACCTCAATAGCATAAAAAGATCCAATCAGAAATGAATACACTACTTGAAATACAGAACGATTTACAGGGAAACAACAGTAGAGTGGATGAGGCCAAGAATCGAATCAATGATTTGGAATATAAGGAAGCAAAAAACAACCAATCAGAACAACAAGAAGAAAAAAGAATCCAAAAAAAAAAAAAAATGAGGATAGTGTAAGTAGCCTGTGCAATAACTTCAAGAGGTCCAACATTCATATCAGAGGGGTGGTCACAAGGAGAAGAGAAAGAGTAATAAATTGGAAATCTATTTGAAAAATAATGAAAGAAAACTTCCATAATTTGGTGAAGGAAATAGACATGCAAGTCCAGGAAGCACAAAGGGCCCCAAACAAGATGGACACAAAGAGGCCCATCCCAAACACATCATAATAAAAATGAATTAAAATTTCAAAGGTTAAAGAAAAAGAGATGGGAGCAGGATGTGGGAGAATGGGGTGAGAGGTGAGGGGATTGAGAAGTACAAATAAGTAGTTACAGAATAGCCACGGAGATGTAAAGTACATTAGCCAAAGAACTTACACCCATGACCTGTGGACATGAACAAGGGTGGGGGGATTTCCTGAGGGAGTGGATGGGGTGGGGTGAAGGGGGAAAGTGGGTGAAAAATCAGAACAAGTATAATAGCATAATCAATAAAATATAATTTTAAAAAACTTATTTTAAAAGGTATTTCATAATTGGAGTTGGAAAATAAAATACTATGACTATACAACCTCAAATTAAAAATAAATTAACAGCAGTAAGAAAGTAAGTCCTGGTTAAAAAATTATTCTAAGATATTTAAAGATAAAAAATAGTGGTATCTTGTGAATGCCTAACATTCTCTTGCTTTATAATCTCTCATCTATTCTAACAGTAGTTAAAGCCAAGTCTTTGATGTTAGGTACTCTTGGTAACACCCCAGATACTAGACTTTGGAGGGTCTCACGAAAGTGTAAAATAGTACCTCTCTCTTCAAAGATCTCCACCTACAATGTTAGTGCAAACTAGGACCTTCTCCAGAGGCCACGCCTTGTCTTATTAAAGATTCCACAACCTCTATGTCTAATTTCCCAATTAACAGTGGTTAGGATGGTTTAAGTCTTTTATCAGACTCTTCAGCCACAAGTAAAACATATAAAGTTTTTTTTCTTCAAAGGGGATCTCTATTTAGAAAGGATGTTTCCTTCTACACAATAAGATCAAATGACACAAATTTAAGTGAAGATGAAATTTAGGGGGTCACTGTTTGGGTGGCTCAGTTGGTTGGAGCATCATCCCATATACAAAAAGGTTGCAGGTCCACCCAGTCAGGGCACATACCTAGGTTGCAGTTTCCATCCCCAGCCAGGGCACATACGAGAGGCAACTGATTGATGTTTTTCTTTTATAGCCCTGTTTCTTTCACACTCTCTCTTTCTCTCTCTCTCTCTCTCTCTCTCTCTCTCAATCAATAAAAATATCCTTGGGTGAGAATTTAAAAAAAGACTTAGGGAGAGAAACGTTTTCTATTCAAACACATATATTAATAAACTACAGTATTTACTCTAAACACTTTTTAAAGATAATGTGCATATACCAGACAGATTCTAAGCTTCAAACAATTAAAAACAAACTCTAATTTAAGCAAAGAATGAATTTATCGGGAAGCTTACAAAATAATCCAAAGCTCTGGAGACTGAGACATGGGGCTCTGAGGTCAAACTTATGCTCAGAACTGGTCCAACACAGGTACTTCTGCCACCACGGAACATTCTGCATCTTATTATTTTACTTTTTAAGGAAAAAAATTAGATAATGCTGTTTATCAAATACTATCACAACACTGATTGTAAGAAGCACCCTGATTTCAGCAATATTAAAATGTGGGGGGTACATTAGGACTGACGGAGAGCCACAGATTCCGCAGTGTGCGTCAGCACCACGGCCACCACTCACAGCCCAGTCTCCTCTGTTTCTGTGTCCACTCCCACCACAGGGTGCGGCTGCATCCTAGCTGAAAGGGAGGCTAGAAAAGTTGGCATTTTCAGCTTGTATAGTGAAAACAAAGAGATTCTGCTGTTTTTCCTCCTATGGGAAATTCTCTAACCACAATAACAGAGTTCAGATGCTGGGCAGCCAAAATAGAATGACAAATATCCTCTGTAGGGAGATTTCAAAGAAACTCCCTCTTACAGAGTTTCAAAGAGACTCCCTCTTATGGAGTTTATGCCTCTTATGGTAAAAGTTTTATTGTCTCTGCAGTTAAGACTACAAACTTCAAAAAATGTCTGAGAATCCCCAGAACAGGGAAACTCCCTAGGACGGAATCCAAGGCCCTTACAATCCAGTCCCTACAAACTGTTCCAGGCCAGTTTCCATCACCTCACCCCGTGCACACCCTACAGTTCAGGGATGACAAATTAGGTGGCAGCCCTTCAACTGCCATTATCACTCATGTCTTCCCTCAGAAGACCTGTCCCTACCCTACAATTTTTCTCTACTCGAATTAAAACTTCCATTGCATAACTTGGACCAAAAATCACCCTTCATGTGAACTTTTCCATATAGCCTCATGTTTCTGATCCCTTAGCACTTTACACATATTTCCATTGTTGAAGGAAGAGGTGCCCACTCAGTATCTGAACAAAAAGTTGAATGTATGGCTTGCTACGCAAGGAAGAGGTGCACTTTAAGAGACTTTCTCCCCATGCAAAGCAGAGAGAGGTTATCTTATATAGGGTTTGGAGACTCTTCAAGTTCAGGGCCTGGGAGTCTTCCAGAAGCTGGAATGTTTAGGCATCAGCTGACCTGTACGTGCAGAAGTGAAGCTGGAGTGAGCATGCGGTTGACTGGCTGACTGGCAGAAGCGTGCACGCTAGAGTTAAGCTGCAGCCAGCTGCCTGGCTTTCCACCCGTGTGTGCTGGCAGTGTGTGGGGGCTGCTGTCACAGCTACAGAAGCGTGGATGATTGCTGCTATTGATCAACTTAAACAGGTATAAAACAGGTTCTGATGGACACTGGTAACCATGGTCACAGAACAATCAGCCTTTTCCTAGAAGGACAGGAACTTTTCATACTTGCCATTATAACAATACGAGGTCTGTACAGAAGGTATCCAGCCATGTAACATGAAAAATAGAGATATTTATTGAAGAAGATACAAGACAGAAAAAAGATGTGTACACAGGACAATGATGCTTCAGTCCTCTTCCAAGTAGGCTCCTTGGGACCTCACACAGTTCTCCCAGGGTCTGTTCTACTGTTCAAAACACTCTGCAAAATCCTTCATTGGAATCGCCCTTGGCTGCCCTGTAGTATTTTCCTGAATCTCACTGATAGGCTAAAATCTCTTCCCTTTCAAACGTGATTTTAGTTTTGGGAAAAGCCAGAAGTTGTAGGGTGCCAAATCTGGGCTGTAGAGAGGCTGAGTCACCTGGGTGACTTCCTTTTTCACCAAAAAACACTGTACCAGGCATCATACATGAGTGTGCGTGTTGTTGTGATGAAGCTGCCAGTCACCAGTTGCCCATAGCTGCAGCCTTCTGAGTCCTCCAAATAGTTCCCACAGAGGAATGTTCAAGCTTAAAGACAAATTTGAAGCAGGTGTATTGCTCCACTCGCTCAGTCATTTTGAATGTGATAGCCACACAGTACACATGCTCACTCAACAGTGTCTACTGCCCCCACTGACTAGGACAGTGAAGTCATCATTGTTCACACATCAAGGGGCATTCCAGTGTACTTTCCTTGGCTGCCAAGTTACACTGATGTCACACAAACCTTTCTGTTATATTACCAATGGTTGGACTTTTTCTGGACAGACCTTGTACTTTAGGATATAATAACCATACTAATTAGCTAACAGTCTAATATTTATAGAGGTCTTAGTACATTCCAGGTATCACAGTAAGAACTTTACAAGAATATCTCATTTAATCCTTGGAACAACTCTACAGGGGGTACTATTATGCATCATTTCACAGATAGGCAGCCTTTGGAGCCTCACCGGGACCCAAGCACAAACAGAATGACGACAGAGGCTGCCTCTCACCCAGAGCACAATAAGGACTCCGCAGATGGTTCCCGTTGCTGTCTCTCTGGTGGTCACCCACTCGGCCCAAGCACACGTATCAGCTCTCCACTCTCTGTGTGCCCAGAGCTACACTGTTTCAGGGCCTCTCATGCAGAGAAACCCTCAATGCCCGCAGTTACAGGAAGAGAGAGAGGGCCTCGAATCCCTCTATTAGTTCCAAACGTGATCTGAAGACCAAGAGCTCTGCATCTTGCCACCTGACCATGGTCAAAGTCGGCAACAAAACCAACACCCAGAACAAACTGTCAATGACACCTGTAATTTTAGAAAGCCAGGCCGTAAGAGAATATAGTCCACCTGGTTTCTAATTACCTTCTAGCCAATTCTCCATCTTTGATGCAGCTACTAAGCCTAAAAGATTGGTCATCAACCTGCTTCAACTTCCTTAAGGAGCCTAAAAACAAACAGAAACACCAGTGGCAGAAAACGGACAACATCTTATTCTGCCACTTTCTGCTTGTGTGCACGCGCCCACACAGGACTGCCCCCAGAGCCACTGCCGAAGGAAAGCTCTCCCAGTCCGCCCGAAAGAGTGAAGTCACGTGCAGCACGCCAAACTGCAGCCCCCACCCGACAAGGGCCCTGCCACTAGTGACAAAGACATGCCAGTAAAATATTTCCATCTCCTCCCTATCACTCCTCGGTCAGTGCCGTCAGTGCCAGGAAACCTCTCTGCAACTTAATTCCTTAATTACAAATTATATATTCTTCTTATCCCTTACAAACAAGAGGAAGGTTCAGTCTCTTACCCTCTGACACTCTGAAAAACATTTAAAAATCTGTGATAAGCTTTTCTGGTGTGTGGACTGAGGGACCCACATGTAGTTCATTCACCTCTCAGATCAATTTTTAATACAACCGTAAGTAATACCTATTAATACCATTCAATTAGTCATTCAATTTTGTGGCCTTGAGCAAGTTACTTAACTTCTCTTTACTTCAGCTTCCTCATCTGTAAAAGGGAGTAAAAGTTTCAGCACCTCATAGGGAAATTAAATGAGAATTAAATGAATTATTATGTATAAGGCCCTCAAGACAATGCTGTGCACAGTTAATAACACGGCATCACACACTCGAAAGCTGCTGAGAACAGACCTTAAGCTTGTCAGCACGAACACACACAAAACCCGTTAGTTCTATGTGGTGTTGGGTGTGTGGGTTATCTTGGTCTTGGTGATCATTCCACAACACATGTGACACCAAATCACCATGTTGAACACTTTAAAGGTATACAATTATATTTATCCATTATCTTCAATAAAGTGAAAAGACAAGGCTATGCATGGCCGTTGTCACAGAAGTAATATTTTCATAACTATGACAGGTATGACGGCAAGGGTCTGAGGCAGGGCTACCCCGGCAATGTTGATAAGAACACCTGGGAAAGATTCTGGGTTCAACTGATCCACAAGCCATGTCTAAAAACATATTTATTGACAGGATGCTAAATAACTGCATGAATATTGAATACTTGAGTGGACATCCACTAAAGAAACTTCTAATTACCCAACTGTTTCACATAATGAACTGCTTGACCCCCTCACTCCACCCCAGAAGAGGTCATCTGACTGTGCCTGCCTTGAGGTTCAGCTCTACAAGTCTCTGGGGCCAACTCTGTCCTCTGTCTGAAGGAAAGGACATTCAGCACAGATAACACAGCAACAGATCTGTCTTGCTGTGAATGCCACTCTGAAGTTTTACTCTGAGTGTCTGCCCTGTTCCTGTCCCCAAGTCCCCACTCTGAACCCCACCGCAGTCAGTGGATCCAGGTCCTAATGCTCTATCCCTGCAGGTCTCTGCCCTGCCTGTCTGCTTAGGGCCCCACCTCCTCCTGGACTAGAACCCTACCTGGCTCTTGCTGGTTCACCCTGGAGCATGGAGGAGCCAGCCCACACACAGCCTGACTTCAGGAAGCCCCTTGTATTAGTTTCCTAGGGCTGCTCTAACAAATTACTGTGACTGGATGGCTTAAAACAGCAGAAGTTTATTCTGTCAGTTGTGGAGGCCAGAAGTCCAAAATCAAGTCTCAACAGGACCACATTCCCTGCAATGGCTCTAGGCAAGAACCTCTCTTGCCTTTTCCAGGTCCAGGAGGTTGCTGGTGCTCCTTGGCTTGTGGCAGTATAATTTCAGTCTCTGCCTGTGCCTTCACATGGCTTCCTTCCCTGTGTCACTCTGTCCTCTCTGTGTATCACTCTGTGTCCTCTCTTCTTCTTACAAGGACACCAGTCATTGGTTTTTGGGCTCACCCTACACCCAGGATGATCTCCTCTGAATTCTTACCTTAATAACACCTGTAATGACTGTATTTCCAAATAAGGTCACTCTCCTTGACTGACGAGAGGGGAAACAGAGGCCCCACCTGGCATACTCAGTCTGGCATCACTGATGCAACACCATGTTACTGAACCTGGTTTGGCAAATCAACCACAACTGACGGACAGCTTTGCCCAGGAAGGGCTTATTAGTGAAGCCAATGGTTTGGGAAATGAAAGAAAAGGCCAGGTCAGTGAGTGTAGGCCAGGCCATCTTTAAATGTAGGCCCCCAAATCACTCAAGCTAAAAATGGTGATTAAAATCATCCATTTTGAAATAAGGAGACAAATGATAATTTGTACGTGTGTTAAGACACATTCTTTAGTCTTGTTTGCAGTGGAAAAAACTCCTCCTAAAGAATACAACACTAAAAGGCTCTGAGATAAATCACATTTAGTAATTAGCTCACAAGTAAGAAGAAGCCAAAATAAACCGACATCAAAAGTACCCTAATCAACAACAACAACAACAAAATGTGTTTGGAGCTACAGCCTTGCAATCAGATGCTGCAATAAATCATAGACGTGTCATTTCATAAATTGTAACCAAAGAATGAACATTTCGTTGACAGGAAAATAAAATAATGCTGAAGTACAGTTGCAGCTACTGCATTTTCTGATTTTTAAAATTGGCTTAAAATGGTATCTGCAAAGGCTTTCATTATTTTGTGATTAGAATTTTATCTCCGTTGCCCAGAGATTAGATCCCTGTCATTTCCAGCATGAGCTCCCTGCTTCCTCCTGATCCTGACGCCTGCTTTGAGCACACCCTAGTCTCTGTGTTGTGCATGTTACCTCTTGGGCGACTGCCTGCCTGGGCCCCTCACTTGTCACTAAACCCTGGAGACCAGAGGCTGCACCCGCTGCCACAGTGCTCGCTGACTCCTGCCCTGGGCATGGCCCAGGCGCAGCCCCAATATCCAGACCCTGACTCCTCCAGACTCTTCGTCACGTTCAGAACCATTACACTGGGCTCCCATCCTGCATTTTAGGTGGCAGTGGGATAGTTAGAAATTTAATGGGGTGCTATGTTTTGTTTTATTTTATTTTTGTCTATCTTGATGTTTCACATCAGGTAGAAAAGGTTATAGCTGTCAAGGTCTTTATTAGTAACCAGTAAAAAAATAAACAAAATTTTAAAAGGAGGCTTAAATTATGAGTATCAGCCTATTTTTTATTTAGAGCTCAATTAATTGGTCTTTTGTCCAGTCCTTTTGCCTTTTGCAGAGAGCAAAATCTGGGTCTTCTGAGGACCGGCTCTCCGGGTTTCATAATCAAATGTCAGTTTTGATACAGCTGAGAAGACAGCTGGCAACAGGGAGAGTGAAACTGGCAGAGGGAAGAGGTGGGAGGGAATGATGCCCTCCTGTGGATCCATAAACACAATATGCAACAATTTCCTCTGGTAGCTTTTTAATCTGGTGGTAGGTCATACCTTTAGTACAGTCAGTGTTTTCTAGAATAAAACAAACTAACAGCCAGGCACCTAGCACCACTACAATGGCAGATTGATTAAGAAGCTTTAAACCTTGACAGCATCCCTTTATTTAATGTTAGTTACAGCTGAAAAGCCTGAAAATCTAAGATTGGGATGACTTTCCTATTGGAAATTTTCCTGTCACATGGCAACGTTACCAAGAAAAGCAATCGTAACATTGTGATTCAGCATGTTAAAGAACATTCTAAAGAAGCAGAGCTGAACATCTTTGTTCCTGCAAGAAAGTCCCTAATTGTGGCTATACTTTATTAAGTAGTGAAGTTGTAGTTGGGCTCAGTTATTTTAAAAAAAAGGATTCATAACAAAACCAAGCATTGGGCTTTGTTGTTTAGGAAGGAAAATTTCCATCATGATGACTCAAAGACCACCAGTTACCTGTGCCTGGAGTCAACTACATAATAAAATAGTACTTAAAA
The DNA here is from genome assembly GCA_007922815.1 of Macrotus californicus. Classification (NCBI taxonomy): domain Eukaryota; kingdom Metazoa; phylum Chordata; class Mammalia; order Chiroptera; family Phyllostomidae; genus Macrotus; species Macrotus californicus. Next base: position 4,699 of record VMDR010012636.1, on the reverse strand, counting down.
TAGTAAAGCCATCTTTGCCTGTGACACTCAGCCTAGAGCAATAATTTTGAAGGCAGCAATCCTCTGTCTGGCTTTATCTCCTGTAGGATGAGTGCTCAAAACACAATGCTATCATTCTGTCTGTCTGGCACCGGTTATGTGGTTTTTGATCATTTTAACACAGAAACAGCCTCAGCAATGTCAGTCCTTCTATTGACTTAATGACATTCACTGCCCATGGCCAGTAGGATCCAGTGGGATAAATGGTCTGCAAACTTGAAAGGCAGATTTTCGAACTTTTTTGCACTTCCATTCAGTTTTTAAGGCTTTGTCATCCCAAGAGAGTGGGCTGCTTTTCCCGGTATTTCATGCTGTTTGAACACTAAAGATGTAAAATAAATACTGCAATAAGCCACCTAGGCCTAGATAAGCTGGCGACTTCCCTTCCCATGCCTTCTTTAGCTCTCCTAGGAGAGTCAAACAAAAAGAATCCCAATGTTCTCAGGTTACATAGGTCCATCTTGGAGGAGAAGGTGAAGGGGGTTAAATGTTCATGCCATTCATTCTTAATACAGTCGCCAGATTTAGAAAATAAAAACATATGATGGCTAGTTCAGAGTGCGTTCCAGATAAACAAGGAATAACATCTGCTTACACAATGCTCCCATTCCTGTTTAAAGCAATATCTACATGGGACATACTCATACTACAAAATCACTCGTTGTTTATCTGAAATTCAAATTTCACGGGCCACCCCATATTTTATCTGGCAGCTACATCTCTTGCAAAATGAGTCTAAAATTGCAGGCTTGAGGTTGATATGTTATGTCTCAGTACCAAAGTGATATTTAACCATGTTTGATAAAGTTTAGATTGGCGATCCTTAGTTACCCAGAATGTCGGTTCATTATGTCTCTGCTCTCCAGACTTCCCAAACAGCTTCACTTCCAAGCTCCAAAACAGGCTGGCTAAGTTCCTGCTAAGCTGTTTTCTTTGCTTAAAGAACACCCTAATCTTGGATAAATACCACCAAGTACAGGAGGATGTGAATTTACATATCTGTGTGTATGCAGAAACCCAGCTTTCACATCTGACAATATTCAAAATTGTCAAATCCACTTTCTATAGAAAGTATTATTTTTGAACCAACTTAAAAAATGTCTTAATTACAGCCTCACAGGTTTAGGTAGCATAACCCCAAGTCACTACAATCTTCTAGCAAGAGTAAGACCACAATTATTCCTCAATAAAATAACAATTAAGGCACCCTGAGGTTTCATTTGGCAACAGAGAAGCAATCAATAACTAACCCTACCTCTCTTTTCTCTGATAATAATAAAGCAGGTGTTTAATGGAAGGGATGCTTATATAAAACTCCAATTCCTGTTCAAAACAATAATATAATGGTATGTATATACTTTGGTAATACTTAATTAGCCTAATTAATGTTCTTTTTTTCCTTCTAGTCCTTGATATTAATAACATTAATACTTCAGTATTATGAAGGGCTAGAAGAGAAGAAGGCTAGTTTAACTCATTGCTTTAGGTTACGTGCTAGTTTGAGTGGGAGATGTGGAAGTCATGAGTGCTGCTGGCCAGTATTTCCTTCTTCCACTTTCGACATATTGTAAAATTTACTTTCTGGTTCCTGGTGTTATGGAGCTGTGGTTATGGGGGGAGCCCATGGCCATCTCTGGCCAATGAATAGAGAATAAAAATACTGTGTGTTTCTTCAGGGCTGAAGCTTCTAAGGATTAGTGCAGATATCTCCAGAGCTCTCTATTCTCTCTGACTCAGAAAACAACATTCAAGACTGTGACTGCTAAGTTAGCTTGGGTCCTTAATTGGCCACCACGAACCAACACTTCCTGGTGACCAATGATGAATATGTAACACGTATAGGAAATGTACTTTTGTCGGCTTAACCTACCAAGGTTGTGGTTCTTGTTATTGCAGCAGAGCCCAGCCTGGCCTAACTCAGGGGACGTAGACAATTATTGAGGTCTTAGTGTATATCCAGCCAAATGAGTCTATAAAATATTCTGTGTATTATTTTAGCTCCCTGAAACTTGCTGAATGTTTAAGGTTACATCATTTTCACTTTTAATTCTCAATGAACTCTTATGGTAGATACAAATTATTATCTTCACTTTATAGATAGGAAAACCAACACAGGGCTGGTAGGTAGATGCTTAGAGTCACACTGACAGAGGGGTGAGATATCTCTCTGGACCTGTAGACCAAGCTTTTCACCACTTCACTATACCTCCATTCAACCCATTAGCCCTGAGATTCCTTTAAAGAAAACGTATGCATAGTAGAGGGAGAAGGTCTTGGAGCCCTGAGGGGCAGCAGGGGCTAATAGGGACAAAGCTATCTCGTGGATGTTACTCTTCTTTCTATGCATTACTAGTTCTTGACTGTGGGCTGAATTTAAAAGGCTATATAATGTTAGAAACTGTCTTTGAAACTGTGTAGGGAAAATTGTAAGTTGTTTAAATTAGAATTATTTATCTATGCAAAAGATGCAGAGGAAGAGGAAAAATAAGACAATTCCAAGACCATCCTACATGGAAGCCATCTATATCTCTGTCGAATATTCCAGGCAGCGTGTAAATAAGACCAGTCCTTGTTGCCAGGCTCCATTGATTCTCAAAAGAACCCATTCGATGCCTCCTTGTTCATTTTTTAGAGAACATTTCTGTGACTCCCATTATAGACAGAATGTCAACCAGATAACGTATCCCCAAGCATTACAATGCCAAAATTTCAAATTTCCTATTGATTGTAAACTTGTCTCAAACTAGTTAAGGTTGTTTTGAACACAAACTCTCTCAGAATGACCTTTTTTTTTAACTTTTGAGATTGAATGCCCAGGCAAATGAGTGCTATCACTTTATTTTACGATTCCAACAGGTCAGTATTTAAGCTGAATGTTGTTTTTTTTTTTAAGTAATAAAGTGATGTTACAGACATTCCATGTTCCTCTCTAAACATAGCTTTCATCAGCTTAAGCATCTAAGAATATGTCGGTTGTTAATTCAAAGAGAAGTTTTGGAATCTGATGTATCGCAATAAATCAGTAAACCCAAATAATGATTGACTCAGATGACCTCACTTTCACGGACCCTGAATTTCTCAGGGCTCTGTCCCCATTTTACTCCTGGAGGAGTGAAGCGGAACTTTGTAAACAAACCTAGAGGACCACCATTCTTCCTGACCAGTAGTAACAAGTCTTCCAAAAATTCCAGACCTAAAAGGAATGGAAGTACAATCTCTATGATGGAGCTGCAAAAATCAGACAAGAGAAAGAACACAACACAGACCAATGTGTCAAAACAATTATCTAACGAAGACCAATTGTTAGAATCACAGTGCCTTCACACTAGGAGCAAGCCCTTAAAGGCATATTCAAAACTTAAAAGTCTTCCTCTCACTAAAAACAAAGTGAAATTCTCTTTGAAGTTCATTTTAGCTTTGCAGTGCTCTCAATTTCAAAGTCATTCAACTATACTGACTTTCTTGCTTTTACCATTTGTACTTGCTCAGTAGTTCAATAATGTATTAAGAAAAATGTACAGAAAGTAGGTCTATAGTTTGGAAATAAAATCTTTGTTCTTTGGGGGGTAAAAATGACCCAGAATTCACTATTGTCTTTCATCTAATTCAGAGTCTAACACAGTCAGAATAAAAACTATTCTTATGTAAATAAGAACCTTCCAAAATGGAAATATAGTAAACACTTCATAGTTAGGTTTTTTTGCCTGAAAAGCATCTAGGAGGTTTTCATTTCTGCAGAAAAATAAAAATGTAAATTTCACAATCAGACCTGAATTCCTTTCTAGCCTCTTAACACATCTACTGGTGCCAAGGGGAAGAAACCTAATGCTGGTGCACCCCAGACTGAACAGCTGGGCTCCCCACGGAATTGGATCAGCAGCGTGATACCAGTACACGACTCACTGCTGAAAAGCTCTCTATATAGCCTCCTACTTTTTGTCTTCTGCTAAAATAGCCACCAGAGGGAGGACAGAAGGAAGGTACACAGCCTGATGCCAGCTGCTAGGAAGTGAAGATGGTCAGACTGGATCACCAACACTAACTCTAATCATCCCCAGGACAGTTATGAGACCCAGTACCTGAAGCTGGTTCTGTTGGGCAAGTCAGTCACCCCCAAATCAGATTGTCAGGGATTAATGCTAAAATAATACCGTCAGAAGACATTATAACATATATAAGCTATTACTTTTTAAACCAGGATGTTATTTTAATCAGTAGAGGAATATTAATATATGTGGATTTTTTAAATTTAACAGTGAGTTTATACAGTTTCTATTGTGCATTCAGAAAAGTGTGAATATAAGAAATTAACATGAGATGAACAGTTCTGGGAAAAGGTAGTAATTGTACCAAGAACAAGACTAATCAAGGGTGGTAGTCACATGCAATAAATAGAAAAGGTGGGTGCATATCTTCCAAAATGAAGAATTACCCAAATATTCTAAAGCAGAGAAAGGAAATCTCCAGAGCTCACTGTTAATCATAATGAGATATGAGAAAGTACATACCCATTTTTATTGAGCTATAATTAACCTATCGCCTTATATTAGTTTCAGGTGTATAACATATTGATTTACATATATATGCATAGATATATTGCAAAGTGATGAGCACAATAGTTCTAGAAACCGTCCATCGCCACCCGCGCTCGTAAGTTGTT
>VMDR010012635.1:0-26231 GCA_007922815.1 Macrotus californicus | reverse complement strand
AAGAAGCATAAATGGTAGGTAGAAGATAGACAGGGGGAGGTTAAGAATAGTATAGGAAATGCAGAAGCCGAAGAACTCATGTATATGACCCATGGACATGAACTAAAGAGGAGGAGTGTGGGGGGAAGGGGTGTGTGGGGTGGGGGGTGGGGGGAGGAGATGGGACAACTGTAATAGTATAATCAATAAAATATATCAAAATTAAATAAATAAATAAATAAATAAAGTTTGTGAGGATCTTCTGTACTTCCATTGCCAAAGGTATCATAATTCATATTAAAGCACAATGTTAGAATACCACATGAAATCCAACTTTGAATTTACTTAAAAACTATTGTTGAAGTCATTTCACAAAGGATATTAAGTGATAGAGGAGACAGAGTTCAAGTTGGGTTTCTTCAGATGTTTGTTTTTTTCTCAATGGAAATTGAACATCAAGAAGACCTTTGCTTTCCCACATGGAAGGTACATGGGCTCTCCTCCTGAATCATGAGAATGACTGAATGTACAGTGCTTCCCTTTGTGCCTTGTCGAGACCCAGAGAGGACACACTCCCAAAGGAACACTGATTGCTATTGTTGGTGCACCTCCTCCTTGCTTTGACCTCAGCTGGGTAAGTTCTTCATTGCAATGTAATTTCAGAGATGAGGTACGAATAAACTTAATCAATTAAGGAAAGAAATTAACACTCATTAAGTAGCTACTTCATGCCAGGTACTTTAGTACAATTCTATCTCATCTTTGCAACAATGAGGTTTTACCATTATTTTCCATTTTACAAATGAGAAAGCAGAGAAGTTATTTAAATTTTTTTTAAAGAATGGTCAAGGCCACACACCCAATCAAGATTCAAGTCGTGGACGTCGACTCCTAAACTCACCCTTTCCATTTCAAAATGCTGCACTTAGCCTATTACACATTGCCAGACTTTAGGCTATGGAAAAAAACAGGATTACCACTTAATTTGATTTCCTTTGCACATTCATTCTAGTGAGTCAATGGTTCTTAAAATGTCCATCCTTCCACTCACACCACATTACCACATTTCCACAAAGTGAAAGCCTGCACTATCCCTGTGACAGAGTGAGCTGCAGTCAGCAACAAGGAGAATTAGAGGGTAAACCCAGGACAGGAGCAGGCCTAGTCTTCTTTGCATTGTCTGGACTTAATCGCTGCCTCCCTGAGGAAATACTTGTTTTTTACCTATGAAGTTTTAGTTTCCACAAGAATTATTTCAGAATATTTTTCACTAGTTCTTAGATTTCCAAAACCCCATTTTGAAAGATACATTTCTTAGTTTAGTAAAATAGGTACATGTCAAGGAACTTGAAACACAGGGATAGTCTCAAACTTTCTTAGTGGTATGACATGATTTTTGCCCTACAGCATCTAAAATGGTTCCATGGAGAACTGAAAAACCAGTTTTAATGCTCTTCTTTTCCACTTAAAGAGCTGGGTGAAGATCAAGACAATGTGTAGTGTCATACTATACCTACTATTTTAAGTAATTATTTACTGACCTAGAATTCTTAAAAGTCCAATGTAGATAAACTGCTCACTAATCAACATTATCAATTCTCAGCAGCAGTTTTTTTTAAAAACAGCGTTAAATCAAACCACATTAAATATCAAAAGACTAACACTCTTAGGTTGGCATGAGTTTCCATAAACCATGCTAAAATTAGGAGTTTAACGGTAATCATTAGAACTTAGTAAGAAACGCATTTTTATGACAAAGTCCCACTCAAAAATACTTGTTAGAAACGCAATTCAATATCACACACTTTTACCAGAAATATATTTCTATAGTGACATTTAAGATGATGAAACCATCAAAGCCCAGTTCTTTTGACTGCAAAGGTCAAAACATTTATCCTTCCTTTGGAAACTTGCTATGCTGTTTATTAAAGTCCTTCACATACACTGTTCACATCTCAGTCAAGTGCTGCATCATGGAAAATGATGTTTTTATTTTTAAGCCTTACCTTCAAATAGGATCCATAATATTTGGTTACATAGGGACTGTCACACTGACTCAGCACTGTAATTTCTTGTTGAATGTCCTCTATCTCATCTTCCGCTTCTTCTAGATCAATGATTTTTATGGCAACCACTTTCTGAGTCCGATTGTCAATGCCTTTGAACACCTCACCAAAAGAGCCCTTTCCAATTTTCTCCAGTTTTGTAAAAAGCTCTTCTGGATCTGCTTTTAGGTTCTATAGGAAAGAAAGAAAAGGTAAACTTTAATAACTCAGTACTGGGATTGCTTTTTCCTTGCATTTATTTATAACACACAGACCATAGTCTTTTTTTTATTTCTTGATTTTTAGAGAAAGAGAAAGGGAGGGAGGAGAAAGGGAGAGGGAAAGAGAAAGAGAGAAGCATGGATATATTGTTCCACTTATTTCTGCATTCATTGGTTGATTCCAGTATGTGCCCTGACCTGGGATGGAACCCACAACCTTGACTATTGGGATGACGTTCTAACCAACTTAGCTACCTGGCAAGGGCCAGACCACAGTCTTTCAAGTACTGATCCATCTTCCTCATTTAAGGACCAGGCTAGTTGTGACCATGGTTCTTCATATTCTAAGTTTCATATGGGTGGTGCATCAGACTATGAATACAGTGTGTAAACAAATATGCAGATTATAAAAACTGGAAAATGCTCCAGCATTTGTATAATTAAAGTAAAAAAAAAATCAAAACACTTATTTGACTATGACTATGTTATGATATATAGATTTATTGAAAAATCTCTCTTGTCTAGAGAAAATTCTACTTTTCTCCCCACCCCCTCCCTCAATTTTCTAAGTTCAGGTTGGTATATTACAAAACACAGGTTAAACAGCTGTATCACGTAACAGGAAGAAACATTTACACCCTAACTTCATTGTCTCCTGACAGGCAATCATTTTAAAGTCCAACAAATACTGTGCCATGAATCTTCACTTACAGCTCCTACCCTGACCTAAATATTTCAACCAGATCCAAGGAAACAAAAAGCAACCTGTCTTCTTTGGTTGTTTACACATCATGCCCTTGGAATAGCCTCTAAAAGCTCTTATCTACCAACCTGGTTAATTGAAAACACATACACAGTACACATTTCTAAGGAATACAGGTGTAGGAACTAATACCCATCCTAACAGTTCCCTGACCACAGAGATGTGTGAACAGCTGAGTTCTCAATGGGCAACAACCTGTCATCTGCAGGGGGCATCTGGAAATGGTATGAGAGGGTGTCTGTCACAAACTAGGGGCAATGCTGGCATTTAACAAGGAGAGCTTAGGGATGCTGCACATCTTACCATGAGGAACTGCCCAGCCCTCTATGCCAATGGCCTGCAACCCCATAAAGTAAGAGAGAATCCTGACAGCCATCAACCCTTACAGACGCACCTTCCCTTAGAAACACTGCACATGAGCAGAAGGACACCAGGCCAACCCTCAAAGCCTATTACTCCTTCAAGAAATAATACTAATGGCAAAAGGAATAGAGAAGGAAAGGAGGATTGAAAAGGAGGAATAGCACGCATGGGAAGAGAAGGGATCCATAGATGGTTAAACGTTATCATAAACACAGAATTACAGTATTTTGAGTTAGATGAGCTTTGTGGGCTTCACCAGGCACTAACCACTAACTTGCTTTCCAAAGTGAAACATGGAGTCCCAAGCAGCGCTTTACAAGGGAACTGTGGAAATGGAGCCACCCCACTTCCAATGTGGAGCAGGTCAAGGACTGCCGCAGTTCCACAACTGCAGAAACAACAGTCATGGCTGGCCCCACTTAACACCAAAGAGGCCCTGTTTTGAGACTAGGTAATGAATAATGTAGGAACTCCCAAAACCCACCTAGCCTATCAGTAAAAAGGAACAAAATAAGTGAGAAATGCACCAGGAAAAAAGGACATGAGAGAAACCATGTCCACTTTCAGCAGCTACAAATTCTCCTGTTTTCATACCCTTTCTCTTACCTCCTTTCTTCCAGGATGAGAGAGAGTGGCTCTCCTTTTCTTAAAAGCCAATCCTAAAAGCTTGGCCTTTGACTCCATCCTGTCTTCCAGGATGTGGCTTCATCAATAACTATCTCACATTTACCCCTCTCTACTGCCTCTCTGTCCTGGGCAGGCTACTCAGGTTTCTCTCTCAAAAAAAAAAAAAAAAAAAAAAACCTTGCTTTGCTTCATCAGTTGCCCTCTCCTTCTTTCTTTCCCCACTCTGAAGTTCCCTGAAAGTCATCCAGACCTGTCAGGTGCCCCATCCCTCACTGGTCACCACCGCAGTCTGGCTCCAGCTCTGGCTACCAATGGTGCAGTGTTGTGCATCTGATCCTCCTCTTGAACACCCTCCCCTAGTAACTCTCCAGTCCCTTGGCATCTACACTCCTGTTCTCCACTGATCTTCTTCCAGTTCCCCTAGTCCCAGAAGAGTCTTCACACTCAGACTCTACCTATGTCAGCCCAGAATCACAGGCAGTTCCCTACAAGGTTCCAGACTTAGTCTCCTATTACTTTTCTACTCATCCCCAGGTTGTCATTCACTTTCACGGTTTGGGGCCATGTTCCCAAATCTAGCTGGTCAGAAACATCTGGGACACTGAGAGATCTCAAACACTTACAGACATGGGGGTGAGGATGCAAAACCCACATTTTTAAAAGACCCCAACTGATTTTAATGAAGAGCCACCTTTGAGGAAACCCGATTTTGAATCGTGGTGTACACAGGGACTTTCAAAGTGCTAACTCCAGCCTTGCCTTTCGTGTTTTCATTCCTACACTTAATTACTTGCTAGATATTTCTTTCTACCTGGATATTGGAAGCTCAACATGTATGAACTGAATTCATTATCTCCCCCGCTGAACTGGCCAATCTCCCACAGCATACTACAACTCTGACAGACTACAAACTGAGGGTGTTCGAAGACCACATCTTACTCACCTCTGTATCAATGTGTCTGGGACAGTCAATAAATGTCCTGTGAGCAGTAAGAAAACCCCAGCCTTACATTGACACAAACAGGATCCAAGTCAGACACAATAAATATCCCAATTCAGAGAGAGCTGCAGGGAATGGTAACAAGGGTGAGGAAGAGCTGCTGAGAGCCTTAATACTCAGGAGCAGTGAATCTCTAGTCTTAGCATCAGAATCACCTGGAGAAATTGTTAGAACACAGACTGCCTGGTCCCACTCCAGAGTTCCTTATTTAGTACATTTGGTATGGGGCTCAAGAAACAGAGAGTACCCAGGTAATATAGCTGCTGGTGGACAGGGGACCACACTTTGAGATCCAAGGTACTAGCCACACGCAGGACCACTGTACACATGGAGAGAGATGCCCCGCTTCCTAGCTGTCCCTGCTGAGCCGAGGCTAGCAACTCTCTAGCTAACCACAGGCACACGAGTGAGCCTAAGCGAAAGGTACAGGAAAACCCCTGGTCAACCTGCAGAATCATGAGAAATACTAAGTCATTATTATTTTAGGTCGTCAAGTTCTGGGGTGATTTGCTACACAATACATAACAGATTCAACAGAGATCACTGCAGAAGGAAAGCGTTTAAAGGGTACTAATACTGGACAGGTTTCACTTTAAAAGCTGCCTGATTTTCCTTTTGCTTGGTATAAGCTTGGAAATAACTGTTTTCACTACTGCTTGACTATCTTCCTCAAAGGCCCTTTCCCAGAGTCTGTACCTATAAAGCTAAATGTAGTTGCTTAGTCTTGCATCTGCTCAAGTGCAGTGTGTCATTCCACACTCTTCGTCACTGTTAGCAACTGTTAACTGTCCCTGGCAAGAATGGAAACACCTGCTAAGATAGGGACAGCAGGGCACTAAACAAGCAGGGTTCCTGGCCCTTTGGCAATTCTTGTATAAACTGATTCTGTGCAGTGTAGCCCAATGGCCATAAGAAAAATCAATGCCAACAATAACCTATTTCAAAAAGGACCCTCAATATTCTGCTGCCAGAATCTGCTCTCTGAGGAAAGGAGATTTCCTTGGTCGAAAAGGTGCCATTCTGCCAACCATTTTGAGGACTTTCTTTTCAGAGAGGTTTCTGCTGAACTAAGCACAGATCATCACCCCAGATTAGGAAGGCCTCCAAGGCATCCCAGCCTGCACGTTCCAAGTGCCTGAACGGCAACAGGGTCGGGCTGATGAGTCAAGTAGTTCAGCCTTCTCTGAATCTAAATGGGGGAATGTCAGGACCCTCCCCCTACAGGGCCCTTTCTTAGATGAGGCTGAGAGGCTGGAAGGGAGGGGGGTTGGGTGCTGCCTGTACATAAACATCCCAGTCCTCAGGACCCAGATTCCTCAATCAAAAATATCAATGCCCAGTGCAACTTCCCATTCCCACAGCTGAGCTAGCAGATTATCATTCTAAGACAGGGATTTTCAATCTTTTTCATCTCATGACAAACACAAACTATTGGGTTGGCCAAAAAAGTCCATTTAGTTTTTTCCGTAAAATAAAAGACATATTTTTCATTTTCACCAATAACTTATTGATTTAGATATTTTGAGTATGTTGGCTAGCTCCCACAAGGTGTAATGTTGACTGTTCTCAATTAATGTCTCCATTTGATCACTATCAACTTCAACTGGTCCACCCGACTGTGGGGCATTGCCTAGTGAGAAATCTCCAGCACGGAACTTGGCAAACCACTTCTGACACTTTCAATCAGTCACAGCACCTTCTCCACACACTGCACAAATCTTTTTGTGTGGGTTTGTTGCATTTTTACCTTTCTTAAAATAATAAAAGCATAATATGCCAAAAATGTTGCTTATTCCATCTTCAATATTAAAATGGTTACACAAAAATTCACCAATTTTGATGTTTTTTAAATGCCCCCTGACATGACACCTGTCGCAACACAATCTAACAAAACGGTTCCGAGTGAAGCTGAAGACAACCAAGCGCTCTTAGAACCACCTGACCAAAGAACTGGAACAAAGGTGCTGGTCAACCCAATGATTACCAAAAATCTGTGGCACACCAAAAAATGTATTTGTTTCCAATCTGACCAAAAAACAGTATAATTTTGATTCACTCACACTGGATGGCTACTGTTGTGTTGGCTGTTGTCATGTTTTTGACAATCTAAGGGGAAAGAGGTCAATGCCCCTTTACTAAATAGTCAGATATTGCATGCTTTAAAAATTCTTGCTGCAGATCAGTTGAAAACCATTGCTGTAAGGCAAAGAAGGAAGACAGGCTTCTGGTGATGGAGGTACGAATTTCATTTATATGCTTCCTGTAGTGGTGACCCCATAAGCTAATCAACATCCATACATCTTTGTTTCCTCCTCTGAGGGAAGGGTTGAGGGGACAGAGAACTAAGAATAGAAATAACAGTTTCTCTGGATTGGCAAACGCAACTAGCCTGGGGCATCTGGCACCCGCCCAGTGCGATACCTGACACAGCCGGTGCAGTGTGAGCAACAGAAGGCTCGTTCTCTAGTCACATCTCTCAAGTTCCCTCAAAACCTCAGGGCCCAACATCCAGTCTAGCAGAGCTTACGGTTAACTGAAAACCTCAGGGAAATGGCACTTGGTTTTCCTACTTCTGATGGCTTCATTTTCTTGTCTTTTTCATTACTCATGACAACACTGGTCTGTCTCTTTAGCCTGCTAAATTCTGGGCCTTCCTACATACTCACACCTTGTCTTGTTTGTTTTTAATTAGAAGATTAGGAAAACCAGGGCATTTGTCAAACTTAAATGTATTAAGTTCATCATCCTTAGAAAACTGACCAAAATAGGTAGAAAATAAATTCCCCCAAAGCAACAGGCCCCAGGCACAAGTCTGGCCTTTGAAAATGCTCCTAAGCCCCTTCCCTCCAGGAAAACCTTCACTGGGCTTGGAGATCATGGGAAGAACCAAATAGCCAGGGTCAGTGCCCAGGTGAATCTGAAATCAGTGGCCCTGTACAAGTTTCTCACTCATATCATAGGGAAGTTTGCAGGCAATCAACTACCCCAAAGCCTGCGGTCTCCTAGAAACCCCAGCTATGAGAAAAGAGCAAACATTTGCACCGCGCAAGCAGCTGTCGCACTGCTACAAGGCACAAGAAGGCAGGCCACCTAAAACTTCAAGATTCCTTTGAAGAGAAAATCCACAGTGCAATGTCCTGCTCCTCACTCCAAGACGTAGAGAAATTTCAAAGCTGGGCCATTCTGGAACTCACCCTTCTATAATAATCCACTGAATTTCATAATCCCTTGAGAAAATTCAATAAAATAGTTCTATGATGACTTACATATTTTTTATTTTTAAACCTGAATAGCTATTACTGTTTTCTTTTGATCATTTCTGGCAATGAAAAAAGCATTTGGCATTACTAATCAACTTTCAAATTTTCTTAAGTTTCAGATGTACCACTTGCAGAGTCAAACCACACTATACCACTCTGGCTGAAGCCAAGTTTTTCACTTTGTTTTTTTCCATGAAAAGAGAAAGTAAGTTTGATGTGTTCTAATTCTTGCTACTTACACATCACTATCCCTGTGGCAAAAGACAAGAAAACACTGTAGTTTTGGAGGGTCTAGACCAGGAAGGTAAAGTTGTGGCAGGTATGCCCCCTCCCTTCTTCTGAACTTAGCAAGCATCCCTAAAAAATCACAGAACACTCCTCCTCAAGCTGAACTGGGCCTCAGAATCCCTCTCACCCCACCACCCTAGGGAGCCACCACCAAGACAGACAACTGGGCACACAGGTAGAACCTATTTATTTGCTAGCCTGATATAGTCCTATTATCTGCAGGTCTCTGCATGGCTGTTCACCATCATCATATCCTTCCATATCTGCACAACCGTCCCAACCAGGCTGTCCCATGTTTTTCACTGCTAACAGTGTTATTACCTCCCATTTCCAAAGCTGGAACCCCCTGTAACCCAATTCCTTACTTACACCGACATCCAAACTGTACCCTTCATTCTTCCAAAATGTCTGTCCATGCAGTCCCCCTGCAACACCCCTGCCTGACTCCACACCCTGCCCTCCCTCACCCACAGCAAGTGAGCATCCAACCGACTTCAGGACCTACCTACACCCTCCTGGCAGAGTCTACCTTCCTCAAAGTTCAAGGCTATGTTCCTGCTTTAAACAATCAGGAACACACCCATCTCAGACCAAAGTCACCAACACCTGTGGATTTAAACCCTATAAGCTCCTTTTTAGTCCCGCTTTCTGACATGACTCCTACTTACACTCCACCACCCAACTTCTTAACACTGTGTACAAGCATCAAGGGTTGGATACTATATGATTTCATTCATAGAAAATTCTCTGACAGAATCAGAGTGACAGAGAACAGATGTATAGTTGCTGGGAGTGGGGTGAGGGAAGAAAGAGAGTGATGGGCTACAGGTAACACAGGGAGATTCTTTGTGGTGATGGAACCACAGACCTGTAAGTCAAAAAAAAAAAAAAGAATATGCCAAAACTGGTGACATCTGAATGGAGGCTTGCACCTGAATTAACAGAGCTGCGCCAACATCAGCTTCCTTGGTTTTACATACATGGATGTCCAACCTTTGGGTATCTCTGGGCCACACTGGAAGAAGAGTTGTCTTGGCCCACACGTTAAATACACAAACGGGAACAAAAACTGATGAGCAAAAAAGTGGTTTGAAGTAAATTTACGATTTTCTGTTGGGCCGTACTCAGTCATCCTTGGCTGCATGTGGGCCACGGGGTTGGACACAGCTAGTTATCATTGGGGGAAACCAGGGGAAAGGCACACAAGAACCACCCGTCACTGCAGCAGCATCTTACAAGTCTGAAATTGTTTAAGAATAAATTTATTAAAATTCCAGAAATTTATTTTTAAGCCCAATCTCAACTTTTCTTCTGCCTCACAGAGGCCACTCTTATTTCACCGTTATAGGTGAAAAATTCCCATTTGCTGTTTCAAGTCTACTCAAGCCCTGACTGGTGTGGCTCAGTGGATTGAGTGCCGCCCTGCAAACCAAAGGGTCCCCAGTTTGACTCCCAGTCAGGGCACATGCCTGGGTTGTGAGCCAGGTCCCCAGTAGGGGGCACTCAAGAGGCAACTCTCCCTCTCTCTCTCCCTCCTTTCCCTTCTCTAAAAATAAATAAATAAAATCTTAAAAAAAAAAAAAAGAAACCATTCAAACATGACAACTCCCTTGAGTAAAAACAGCTGCAGTCTCCTTTTTCCCAGAGCACATTTTTATGCCTCAGGTTGAAAAGTATATTAACATTATAGGTTGTTTTCCCTCCAGATTATGATATACTACTGAAAACCATATCTTATAATCTTGCTAACTGTGCCTCCAGGCCACACACAGACTTCCTTATTAGAAAGCAGTCTCGGACATACCAAAATGATCGAAAACAAAAACCCAGCTCAAATTCAGAGCATTACATAGAGACAAGGCCAATACAGCCATAGCCTAAAAAACTGCACCAAATGTGCACCAAACAACTGTTTTGTTCTGATTTTGAAAAATATTTGTAGTGGCTATACAAAACCTAGAAAGGTTAGATACTAGATACATTCCCAAAATAAGGTATGGAGCAGAGTTATTCAATACTGTCCTTCTGAACGCTTAAATTATTTGCCCAAAACTATGGTTCCTAAGGGCCAGAGGCTTAGTATCTAAACATAACTTCATAGCTCGGCTCTGCCAAAATACTAGCAAGTCACTGAGCAAGCCAGCCTGTTTCCATATCTGTAAAATGGGATTAACACTATTTACTTCTTAGGATAAGGAACATAAGGAAAGCTCCTTGGACAGTATCTGCTGATCAATACATAGTAACAAGTAGAAACTGCTTTTGTTGTGGTAGTTATTTTTGGTGTAGTTGTACTGAGCTATTCTTTCCAACAGTACTTGTTCAAGACTCAGTAGTTTCTTAGAAGCATTTCACTTGAACTAGAGCCAGAAGCAGATCGACTGGAGCTAGATCAACTAACTCACAAAACCAGTGCACTTTCCACTGCATTATTCCAAAATCAACTACAATAATCAGGCCTTGCTCCGGCACAAGAGTCAAGGGGAATTCTAGGAGGCCTGAGTGTGTGTCCTCAGAAAAAGACAATGAAACATCTGCAACAACTCCTAAATTGCAGAGGCTGACCCTCTGGAGGCCATGTGTGATAGAACCCACACATGATACAGGTTAATGAACCACCCACCACGGAGACCAGAGGGCCCTGCAGCCAGGGTGATGTTCTAGCATGTGGCTTTTGGAGAGAACACTGAGTCACTGATGCAATGACCTCAATCCGAACTGTAAGACTCTTAGGTCTAAGACATGATGCTAGAAACTATAAACAAAAGAGGATGGGTGGCTATGAGAACTTTCCGATAATGCTGACGACCAAATCCCTTAAAATCAGAACAGAAAGAAGGCTCTCCTCTATAGGTAGTCTCAGGAGAAGGGACTCAGGTTAGATGAGCAGAAGAGACTTCAAATGGAAAAGCACAGCAAGCGCATGTCCAGGGGGAATTACAGCTATGAAAGCAAGATGCAAAATGCACTGGTCTGGGGGACAGAACTCTCCCAGCCAGCTTGTCAAGAGGCCCATGTGGATCTCAAGCAGAGGCACTTACCTGTAGACAGTTTGTGAAAGAGATAACCTCACTAGTGATTGCTAAGCAGAAACTTAAACCTAAGAAACTATCTTGCAAAACAATCTGCAGAAGATTCAAATATATAAGGCAGCTACATTTTGACAGACATAAAGGAGTTGGAGTTCCAGAATGTCTGGCCTTCCCTATGACACAAATCAGGTGAAAGCTACAGTCAGAGCCTATGTAACTCTTTGGTCTTGGATGTGGCCCAGGAAAAATAAAGCCAAAACAAAAATTACTACCATTTCTGAGTACCTACTCTGAAGGAGGTATTATTACTACATCCGATTTACAGCAGCTTTACAGTTTGTCCAAGGAGAGAGTACATGTGACAGACCCTGAACTAGAATCCCATGGCCATCTGATTCCAAAGTTTGAACAGGTCTATCACTACCTCCCCAGCTCTGACAGCAAAATACAAGAGAAAGAGCACAAAATTAACATTCAAAAGACCCGACTGTCCTCTTGCCATAATACCTTATTGCATGACCTTGAGCAAGTACTTGACTTCTCAGTAAAAGAGAAAAATGACACCTGAAGTATTCATTTACCTCACAGGTTTATCAGGACCAAATGAGCCTAAGGTAAGAGGGAAAAAGTGAGGCCACTCCAAAACCTTTTGCAGAGATAGGTAGTTGATTGTTACTTTTGCTAGAGTTGGTGTGGACTTTCAGCAAGCACATTCAAGTGAGGTCATCTCTAAAACAGCACTTGATTTTGGAGACATTTTTAGAAACCATTAAAACACTGGCCAAAACACGTACTGAGAACATACTATGTATACAAACACAATGCAACACAGTGCCAAAGAGATTAAAAACTACTCTTTTTAAGTATGGCTGAATTTTTCTATTTTTATACAATTTAGTCTTCTTCCCATAAATAAGAAATCTTAAAGCTAATTACAAGCAAATAAAACGCCCTGGAAACCCACCTCATCAGATTAATCTAACCATTACATTTCAAGAAGCATTCTGTACTGAAAAGTAGAATTGGGCAATTTATCTAACCAAGCCTATTAACCTGTCAAATTTTTCTCACCGTCTATAACTATGAAGCTCGCTCACTATCAGGATCTTTCCCATGCTTCCTCCATCTGAAAATCAAGCTGCCCTTTTAATAAAAACACACAGGAATATATGCATCCAAGGACAAGGTAAAGCTTATAAACACCCCCAAAAACCTAAAGCCCTAAAAAAAGCCAACCTGAGACACATTTTGACATGAACAGAAGAGAGCACCTTATTTTGACTTGATTTTAAAAAAACGTCTAAGGTCATCAAATGCAGACTCAGAACAGCTCCTCTTGAGGAAGAGGAAAATATTTGCAATACAGTTTCCTACACAGTCAGCCAGCACCCTTCAAAGGTACAAACAGCAGCTCTGGCCAGTGTGGCTCATGTGGCTGGAGAGTGATCCTGTAACCAAAAGGTTGCAGATTTGATTCCGCACACACTAGGTTGCGGGCATGTACAGGAGTCAACCAGTGAGTGCTTCTATGTCTCTCTCTCTCGCTTCCTCTATCCCTTCCTCTCTCTCTAAAAGCAACGGGGGAAAAACTGTCCTTGGGTGAGAATTTAAAAACAAAAAGGCACAAATGAACAACTAACCACCCCATGGTTTCTGCCATCTCCAAGACGGCCTCAGCCTCCTGAGAGTGAGCAAAACCACACAGATGCAGTACTGTACGCAGGGCCAGGAGACCCTGTGGGGAAGGATGAAAGGAGAAGAGCAGCTGCACTTGCTGTACAAACTCAACTCGAGTCACAAGCAGGGGTTTACAGCACGGCCCTCCCCCACTGTGTGCCGTGATCCACAACACGGGCAGCTGGAGAGTCTTACACCACTTGATGCCCCAGCCATTAAATCCGCGTCTCTGAGGATGGGGCCCCAGCACCAATTTTATTTAAAACTCCCCAGAAGATTCCACGTGCAACAAAGGTGGAGAACCAGACGTCTACTCCAGCAGATTGCTGCAAGCTCTTGAAGCCATCTGCATCAGGAAGTTAGGGTGGCCCTGGGTACACCTGGAGAACTTTCAAAGACAAACCCACGTTCTCCACCTGGGAGGGAATCCCACCAGTGCAGAGGAGGGAGTATCTGCCTGCAGCTCACATTTTTCATCTTTTTTCTCTCCAATCCTTTCCTCCTCTGCCTCAGCTGACAACCCAGTCATTGGCCCAGCATACCCATTCTCCACCTCCAGCCCCAAAGTGTGTTTTGCATATTAACTAGTTGGTTAATCTAAAACCGCCAAAATAAAAACCTTATTTACCAAAACATCTAAATGGCAAATGGCTGCAATTAGCTCAAAGAAGTGACAGATTTCCCAATCCCCAAATATTCTCTAGCAAAGAAGTATCATTCCTAGCTAAATGATAAAAGGTCATTTTTTTCACTGGAAGCCTAAATCACAGGTTTATACAGAAACATACTTTCTTCCACATTACAAGAAATCTACTAATCACTACAAGGAAACATGGCCATGAACAGATCATGTCCTTTTCTAAAGGACAGCACAGCATTCACTTTCTCTACCTGAACTCTCCTAAGAATGTTACAAATGCCCCCACAATCTGGCTTAGTAAATTCATTTCCCCTACATTATACTCTTTACTTCGACCCTGCAACTATTACATAATCTAGAAGGGGAATAAATAGTCTACAAAAAAAGAAATTTGAGGCACGTGTTAATATCCTATGAATCCAAACCACCAGGAGTTTCAGGGAATCCTAGCCCCAGCATCTGCTGATGATCTTTAATGGATGTTTACTTACGGTAGAAATTGCTTTAGCTAATAAGAAAAACAAAATACAATTTTCTAAAAACCATTTAAAATAGGGGGAAAAAAATGTCTGTACCACCAAAGTGAATTTATTGTTTCTAGCCTCTGTATCTAAAAACCCCTTGCCCCCATACACAGATCCCTGCTTCTTAACCTTAGGAAAACACAGTCTGAAGCTCTGAGGTCCAAGTTCAGGGGAAAGCCATGCGAGGGAGCACATGCTCAGACCTGGGGCGTGGCTGTCTGGACATACACTCCTGGCATGTGCAGGGGACAGAGTCCAGGGTCCAGGGTCCAGGCTGGAAAGCTGCCTGGAGAGACTCTCAGGCCCTCATTCACCGGGCCTCGGGTTCTTTCTCAGTGTGGACCGAACAAAAGGCTCTGAAGCTCCCACTACTGTTCTGCGGACTACCTGCCAAGAATCAAACACTCCCACTCTGTTCATTCACATCCCTCCTGGTCCACAAGATGACTGACGACAGAAGTAACTTGCTGGTGGTCACAGAGCTCCATGTTAAGTCCTAGCCCCTAACTAGACTTCTTCACCCTGAGTCCTCAGCAGGTTCTCCCAGTGGTTGCTGGATTCACTCTTCTTCAATAAAAGGTTCCCTGGATGAAAGATGAAGACCTGGGGCTTCCTTGAGATGACAAGCAGATGGAGACACCAAGACAAACAGTGAAATCGGGATGGTTTTATTCGGCAATCACTTGTTAAAAAATCAATGCATTCCAAATAAATTATATAGCTCATTGAGAAATGAATCCTGGCATCTCCTTTATTGAAACCAAAACACAAACAACAAACATGTCATGGAAAAGAATCTGACTCTAGTGCCCAAAGCTCCTCCAACCAAAGGCTCCATGCTAAGAAGTTTTCGTAACTATTCCTTTCTAGACATGACAACCAGCCTAGGAGAAAGAGAGCACGCACTTCATGATGAAGCTGAAGAAACCTGGGGGCAGAGGACAGATTACTTGAATAAGGTCCCCCGCAGGTACTATGTAGGGTTTAAGTCTCTGTGTATCATGGGTCATCCTCCAGACTAAAAAGTGCTTGTAAGCTGAAAGCTTGGCAGGATGCCTGATTGGACAACCTAGCTGGCAAGGAATGCCCTTGGGTTATGACACTGGAATGACACAATCAGCAGGGGTGACACAATCTGATACGACTTCCAATTCCCTACAGGTAAACTGACCTTCCTGTTTGCACCTAATAAAAGCCTGCAGTCACAAGACTGTCAGGAAACTCTGCCTATTCTAAAAACCAGACCCAATAGTCTTGGTATATGTATATTTAAATCAATAATCACATTTCCTTTAACTGAAAATCCTTCAGCTTCTAGAGGCATCAAGAGGAAAGTAGCTGGAAGAGAAATGCTAAGGTCATGGACAAGGTTGATTTGTCACAAATAGGAATACATGAATCCTGCCCACTAGGGCAGAGAGGAATGTCCTTAAGCATTCTTTTATCCCTAGAAGGGGTAGCAAGGGCAAGAGAGAGTGTGAGATGCATTCAGTGTTACCTAATCTTACAGAGGTCCTGAGGCTCTGTGTCAATCAGTAAGATGACTGCCACCAAATCAGTGGTCTGTGTCATCTTCGGAAGATTAAAGACTCTTCAGGGCAGTAGACTGGAGCAGGGGCAGCGTACCTTTTCTCTGAGGGGCCAGACAGTAAAGACCTTAGGTTTTGTGGGTCAATTAGTCTCTGGTGCATATTCTTTTTTAATGACCTTTTTTTCCATTTTTTAATCTTTTATTATTTTTAAGTATATTTTATTGATTATGCTATTACAGTTCTCCCAATTTTTCTCCCTTTATCCCTTCTGCCCTGCACCCCCAAATCTCCAGCCTTCCCTGCCCTTAGTTCATGTCCATGGGTTGTACATATAAGTTCTTTGACTTCTCTGTTTCCTACACCATTTTTTATCTCTCCCCATCTGTTTAATGCCTACCAATTATGCTTCTTCTTCCCTGTACCTTCCTCCCCCATTCTTCCCCTCCCCCTCCCCACTGAAAACCCTCCATGTTATGTCCATTTCTCTGATTCTGTTCCTGTTCTGGTTGTTTGCTTAGTTTTTATTTTCATATTTTTTAGGTTCAGTTGTTGATAGTTGTGAGTTTGTTGTCATATTACTGTTCATAGTTTTTGATCTTCTTCTTTTTCTTAGATAAGTCCCTTTAATATTTCATATAATAATGGCTTGGTGATGATGAACTCCTTGAACTTGACCTTATCTGGGAAGCCCTTTCTCTGCCCTTCCATTCTAAATGATAGCTTTGCTGGGTAGAGTAATCTTGGATGTAGGTCCTTGCCTTTCATGACTTGGAATACTTCTTGCCAGCCCCTTCTTGCCTGCAAGGTTTCTTTTGAGAAATCAGCTGACAGTCAGATGGGCACTCCTTTGTAGGTTACTGTCTCCTTTTCTCTTGCTGCTTTTAAGATTCCCTCTTTATCTTTAATCTTGGGTAACTTAATGATGATGTGCCTAGGTGTGTTCCTCTTTGGGTCCAATTTCTTTGGGACTCTCTGGGTTTCCTGAACTTCCTGGAAGTCTGTTTCCTTCACCAGATTGGGGAGGTTTTCCTTCATTATTTGTTCAAGTAAGTTTTCAACTTCTTGCTCTGGTTCTTCTCCTTCTGGCACCCCTATGATTCAGATGTTGGAACACTTATAGTTGTCCCAGAGGTTCCTAAGCCTCTCCTCATTGTTGTGAATTCTTGTTTCTTCATTCTGTTCCAGTTGGATGTTTATTTCTTCCTTTTGTTCCAAATCGTTGATTTTAGTCCCAGTTTCCTTCCCTTCACTGTTGGTTCCCTGTATATTTTGCTTTATCTCACTTTGGGTAACCTTCATTTGTTCCTTCATTTTGTGACTGAGCTCAGTCATTTCTGTGAACATCCTGATTATCAGTATTTTGAACTCTGCATCAGATAGGTTGGTTATCTCTTGCCACTTAGTTCTTTTTATGGTGTTTGATCTGTTCTTTCATTTGGGCCATATTTCTTTGTCTCAGTGCACCTGTTCTGTTACAAGGGGGCGGGGCCTCAGGCATCCCTCTTTGCTGCTTTATGGCACTGCCTGTTGGGAAGGGGTCAGAGAGGGAACAATGTGGCTTGCTTGCTCGGGTCTAGCCCCACTTTGTCATGTGAGACTGGCAGTTTCTCCCACTGTGGCAACCCCCATGGTAGTTTACAGCTAGTTTGAATCTTTAATGTCCCATTCAGCTATCCTCAATTCACTAGTGCTGTCCACCACCTTGCCCGGGGTCCCCTAAGCCAGCCCCACCTCGCTCGTGCAGTCCGCTGCCTCGCCCACATGGTCCTCTGCTTTGCCATGGGTCCTTCTCTCTGCCCACTCAGCTGCGTGTCTCCATCCCTCCTACCAGTCTGGTGAAAGTTTAACTCCTTGGTTGTTGGAGTTCCATAAGGTTTGATTTTCTGGCACTTCTGGTTAATTGTTTTTAGATTGGTTGTTATCTTCCTTTTGGTTGTGCAAGAAAGCAAAAAAGGGTTTCTACCTACACCTCCATCTTGGCCGGAACCCCTAATGACCCTTTAAAAATGTAAAAACTCCCTCAACTCATGAGTGTTCAAAAAGAGCGGACAAAAACAAGCCAAGGCAGCTGTAGTTCCTTCATCCCCTTGCTAGACAATCAAGATGGTCAAAACATGAAACTATGTCCCTCACCTATCATACTAGTAACACTGCCCAATCCCAATGAAGAAGGAACCAGTACCAGCTCCGAGCAGGCACAGGAGCCGTCTGTGACCTCTCAGAAATAATGTCCATGTATCATTCAACAGCACCAACTATACCCCTCCCCCTCTCCCATCCTGCCAAGCTCCTCTGCCTATCCTCTAGCTGCAATCAGGGGAAAGAAACATGACAGTTTGAGCACTTTTAACATTGTACCCAGAGCTTTCTTCACTTAGGCTAGTCTCATCTCATCACCCAACCTTCTAAAGAAGCCACTTTTATAGATGAGAAAATGGAGGCTTAAAGAGTGTATTGTACATGTTTTCACATCACTCTTAGCAGTATCTTTTTAGATATGTTTCCTCGGTCAAGAGCAACAAAAGAACAGATTTAAAAACTGAGACTACATTAAACTAAAAAGCTTTGCACAGTAAAAGAAACCATCAACAAAATGAAAAGACAACATACTGGCCCTGACCAGGTAGCTCAGTAGGTTGGGGCATCATCCCCTACACCAAAAGGTTGCACGTTCCATCCCCAGTTGGGTGCGTATGGGAGGCAACCAATCAATGTTTCTCTCACATGGATGTTTCTGTCTCCCTCTTCCTCTCTCTCTTAAAAAAAAAATCAACAATCTTCAGGTGAGGATTAAGACAAAATAAAACAAAGAAGACAACATACTGAATGAGATAAGATACTTGCCCATGATATACCCCACAAAGAGTTAATATCCAAATTCTATAGGGAACTCATACAACTTAACACCAAAAAAAGTAATCCAGTTTGAAAACATGGGCAGAGGATCCGAATAAACACTTCTCAGAGGACATTCAGATGGTCAACATATATATAAAAAGATGCTCAACACTCAACATCACTAATCATCAGGAAAATGCTAATGTAAAGCACAGTCCCACCTGCCACCTAACCTCCTAGGCTCACCTCATCATAACTTCTGTCCCACAGGGCCACTGGCATTCCTTCCTTTTTGTTCTAATTAGACTCAAACTAACCTGAAAGAATTTCATTGCTACTGAGAAAATCACAGTAAAGATGTTTCGTTCGATCCTTCCAAAACCTGTCACAACTTCTGGAGGATACCATAAGGAAAACTAAATAAGGAGACAGGAACCCAGGACTGGAAGATGACTGAAAGAAAAGGATTAATAAACAAAATTTAACATAAAGAATTATTACAAAAACCCTGACACCCACCAAGACAAAACAAGACAAACTGTTTAGATTTTGTCAGTCTGCTGCTGACTTTGTACACTACTATCAATTTCCATTCTGTTCTCTCTGATCATATTGCCCTGAACCACACACCTCTTCCATGGGTGGGTTTAAGCTGGCTACAACATTGAAATGCCTCCGAAAGAGTAAATAATGTAACATGACTTTTTGTTGCTTTCGGTTGCTTTTCTCCATTTTGTCATACTGACATGACATACTAATGTTTTATTGAAGTAGTGGTAAATCAATTAAAAGCACAATACGTTGCTCCTTCCTACAATAAAGTGCTGGAGGGATGTGAATTGAAATAGTGCAGCCACTTCAAAAAGCAACTGGGCAATTTCTCAAGAAGTTAAACACAAAATCACCACAACCCAGAAACTCAATTCCCAAGAGAACTGAAAACACACGTCCATATAAAGACATACACACTAATGTTCATAGCAGCATTATTATTCATAATAGCCTAGTACTGAAAACAATATAAATGTCCATCAATTGGTGAATGGATAGACAAAATGTGGTACCTCCACAATGGGATAATATTCATCGATAAATGGGGGCAAACTATCTATACATGCTACACCATGAACCCAAAAACATGGTGCTAAGTGGAAGAAGTCAGTCACAGAGATCACATTCTGTATGATTCCATGTATATGAAATGTCCAGAAAAGGCAAACTGACAGAAACAAAAAGCAAATCAGGGGTTTTCTGGGGCTGAGAATAAGGGATGACACTGGGGGATGAAAATATTCTGAACAGGTTTGTGGTAATGGCTGTACCACTTGGTAAATCACTAAAAATCACTGACTTGTACACCTGTAAGAAGCGCATTTTTATGACATGTAAAATATGTCACAACAAAGCTTTGTAAAAAGATAAAGCACAGATTACAAGTCTTTATAAGGGCAAAGACTTCATTCAGTTCATCTTACCCCAACATTTAGCAAAATTTTTACCTGACATAAAATGTCCATGAATGAATGACTTTTTGAAAAACAAAATAAACTTTTGTCTTTTCCGTAACTTCATGGTTTGCCAAGACTTCACATCCTTATCTACTCTTCTACTCAATCTAACCCCAAAACAGAATAGCCCATAAAAGCCTCAAAGCAAATGTGCCCAGGAAGCTTCAAGCCGATCAAAACATGACCCCAACACTTCAAGATGTATCCTGACCAACTATTTATGAAGTGCAATAGTTGCCTCTGTTCAAAGTTCAAAAAAAGATATTGTTTCCTATGTTTTTATAATAGCAACATTATGATAATCTTTGGGGTTGTTAACAGGAAAAAAGTATGATATAAGTAAGATCAGATTCAGAAAAGGTGAAGGTTTGGGAAAATTATAATCTAACTTAAAATAACTCTTATATTTTCAGGAAAGATACTATTTTTGACTTAGAAGCAACCAATTTAATAAACGTACCAGATACTATCCCAAGAGAATTAAATAAATACAGCAAGCAAAGAAATGGAATAAGCTTTTGACTCACTTGGGTTCTGTGCTGTTTTACGTGCACTAAATAGCTCCCAAGAGGAAGTTGTTTCAGTAGACCCTAACTACTGAATATCAAGGAAGAACACTATCAATCTTGCTTTGAAATGAAAGATTTTATTTTCTTAACTAGTACGGCAGCAGTAGTGAGTAAAAATGTATTGCTACCGAGAATTCCACGTGACATGTCCTACTTAATCCCAGGTTTCAGTCACACGAGTATCTGCCATGCAGATGTAGAGACACAATGCACTTCCTCATGTACAAGTGTGATGTGTAATGGTTACAGTGTGGGCTCTTGAGACAAACTGGTTCAAATCTTGTCTCTACCACACATCTGCTTTCATCTAGGGCAATTCATCTAACCTTTGTGTTGTGGTTTCCTTAACTTTGAAAAGGTGAGGATTCAATGATTCAACTTCCTTTAAATTTAATCACAGGCTATTTATAGCTTACTTCTTATCTCAGCCTGAAGACAAAGGTCTTCACAAGACTGCATTATTTTCTGGACATGGTAACAGCTCTCATGATTTAGTATTTTCTTGGCACCACATTCCACTTACCCCAGTGCAGACTGGTATTCATCCATTTTCAAGTATTATAAATGGGGACTTAAATAAGCAACCTTCTGGAAGGTGTGCAAACCTAAATAAATATTGCTGAGTCAGGAACATTCCAGCCAACTTTCTATTGTCTATTAGGTAAGGGCAAAAAAGCATATATATCAATCTCTAATAGCAGATCAGTTCCAACTTCCTCCCAGCCCTGGATTTTTACTGATGGTAACTAAAACTGAGCCAACCTCACAGATTCTGGATTCAATTGAACTGTATTGTGGTAATCCCTCATATCCATCCTATCGATGACTTCTTGGATGCAAGACACAGCATAACACAGTTCATTTACTTCAGATTAAGAAACAGACGCATTAAAACTCACATGGCTGAGCTTAGTAAACACTCAGGTTTCCTGGCTACTAATTTTCATTGCACCTTTCTGTATCAAATTCCCTTTTCATGGAGAGGAAACTGAGGGGAAGCAAAGCAGACCACAGCCTCTAGTAAAGTGGACAATGGAGCCGACTTCATTAAATCTTTCTGTTTTACTATATTTCTGTATCTACAGGTCCAAGTATTAACACTCACTGAGCTGCAACAACTGTTTAAATTCAGACTCCATAAATCCCCAAACTCAAAGCCATAACATACAGCCTGCCAAGAATGACTGTGTTTGTCAAGATAGTGGGACAGAAAAACTTCAGACCCTCTAGTCCACAGCACTTTAAAACCCTCCAGCCAGACAGTATATAAGGAAAAGCCACCTAACTGAAGTTACACTGCACCTGAAAATGCCAGCAAAGGTAAAAGAAGAGGGAAGACAAGTCAGGGCTCGTCTCTGGCAGAATTTAAAAACAAAGAAAGCCAGTGATGCGATCCTCCCAAAGTTCACTGCTCCAGTGAAAGTTCTCCCTACCCAATACCCTATACTGGCAGAGGTATCCAACCTGCGGCCCACAGACCACATGCAGCCCAGGATGGCTGTGAATGCTGCCCAACACAAAATCATAAATTTATTCAAAACATTATGAATTTTTTTGTGATTACATGTCGCAATGTATTTAATGTGTGGCCCAAAACAACTCTTCTTCTTCCACTGTGGCACAGAAATACCAAAAGGCTGAACAATCCTGCCCTACAGAGCCTTACGCATTCCCAAAAAAGATAACTAAACACTTAAAGAGAAAATCAAATAAATAATGCAACAAATGTGCTCCCCCTGGCTGGACTCAAAAAAGAGGTATGCATGTGTTTAACTGAAGCTCACACAACTACTCAAGTATAGCAACTCTACTTTGACTCAGAGGTCGGATTTTAGAAACCTTAACTTTCCAGAAGCATGAAGCAAAAATTTAGGCCTCACGCACAGAAATAGCTGTCAGGAATCCTGGGTCCTGAATTTACATGTACTGCTCTTCACAAGAGGGAAACCCAGACCCTGTTTCAGAATATTTGGGACCACTATCAACACACACTCTAAAAAAGGCCAAATACCTGGGTTCCTATCCCACAACAGATTAGAAGCAGCAGATTGGGCAAGGCTGACAACAACCCTAAGAAAAAGCTTTGATTGCTATCAACACAGGAAATGCAGAAGACAGAGGCCAGCTACCTGAGGCCCTCCGGTATAGCACCAAACCCCTCCATTCCCAGCTAGTGCCCAAGGACATCACTGAATTAAAGGAGACCTCCCCACCTGTGAAAGGAAATGCCAACCATCCCCCCTAAGGTAAAGTCTGAAAATATTCTACTGAAATAATGAAGATGTATGCCCCCCAAAAATGATTTGCTCCTAATACAAGAAGATACCAGATATTGCCCCACAGTTTCTCCTGCAAGTTATCCTCTTCTCCGATTTCTTCAATTCTACAAATGAAATTGGGGAGGTAACTTTTGTAAGGTCCCTTCTACAAGGAAGCTGTGTATGGGCTCCTGTCTGCACTGCTGCAGCCAGTGGGGCAGGCTGGGTCAGAACCAGACCACAGAGGAGGACCAGTGAGTACAGGGTTCCTACTATCTCAACAGATCACAATGACACACGTGGCCTCCCACCAACGGGAAAGTGATCAATAAACACTGTTAAAGCTTTAAATTAAGACGTATATCTTTAAAAGACTCCCAACAAAATCATTAACCATTTACTACTAGATATCTGGTAGACTTGGTCACCCACACATCTATCTATTCTAGATAAACCTCATATTATACAAAAGAAACTTCATTTTACTTGTAAGTCCTTCTTGGTCCCATGCTTAATGAGAAGAGCATGCAACACAGATTGGCAATAATTCCAAGTCAGTCATGTTGATGGAACCTAAGCTTAAAAATAACTATGAGGACACTTCCAGTAAAGAACACAAAATGAAAGGCACATGTATGCTTCTCTCTTCTACTTCACACTGAAATAAAATAATAAAAATGAGAAGAAAAGTGCAGCAACAGTAACAGCCACAACCCAAGACCACAGATAGCAAAGACCAGCTGCAAAATACAGTGACAACTGAAGCAAAGTGAAGGCAGAAGAGAGAACAAATCCACAACTTGCTAGGTCTGGGGCCAGAGGAGGGTTCTTTGACACTGTGGTGCCCTCTTCTAGGAATGGCAGAGGCTCAGGTTGTGGTCAGCATTCTGGGGTGGTAACTATCCATCCAACCTGTGGGCACCTGGTTCATACCACAAAGCCACCCAGGAGACCTGGGGGAGGCCTGGCTGATGAGGGCTATCTCCACTTCCCCAAAACAGGAAGAAAGAAAGGCCAGCTTCCCACTATGGACCTAAGGCAGAGTAGCCCATTTAATCCTTACCAAGTGAGCCACCTGGATCATCAAGAGCTAGTGGAGGCATGCTCCCTGACAGGCAGAAAACAGAATCAGACAGGGTGTAAAAGGATAGAGCTGACCTAGATGGGCAGGTACATTGGAAGGGTTCCTATGTCCCTGCACTAGGCAGGGGCAGACTTTAGGCCCAGATGGAACTGCCCCTTCAGCGATGCTTCCTAAGCCAAAGGACTCCACACAGGGGCATACAGAGACACCTATAAAAGAAAAGGGGGTATAAAAACGAAGTACAAAGAGCAGAAGACAGAAGGCAGTAGACATTTCAGAGAAATTCCCAAGGGAGAGGGGAACCAGTTCAGACAAATACTTCTCTTCACTCTCAGAGACATTAAAGAAAACTGGAATGCTCCTTTCTAACAATCTCAAAAAAAGATCAGCACAGTTGGAGACAACTAAGACTACTACCAAAGTAAACATCACCTTAAAAGCAGCAAAAGTATAAGAGACAGTGCTAAAAAACAATTACAGGGAGGACAAACTTCACCTAAAAATGAGAAGCTATAAATGATCACGTAAGATGCTACCTATCGAAGCAACAAAGCCTCTATGTACTGTACCTGAAAATGCAAATAAGGAAGCAGCAAAAATCTCACTTCTACTTTATCCTAAGGAAATAATTAGATGAGTGGAAACACTCACATATTCATTGGAGTTTTCCATATTTTTTTCTAAGTTGCAAACTAACTAAGCAGATGTCAATGTAGGATTAATTATAGGAATTGTCCTGCAGCTATACAATGAAATACCAGCAGCCACTCAAAATAATGTTGATTTATTGTCTTGGAAAATCATCCTTATGTTTAATAAGGAAAAAGCACATTATAGAACAGTACATACAAAATGGTTCCATTTTTGTTGTGTCAGGGGGTAGAGGGGATAACATTCACAGAAAAAAAATGTTAGAAGAATGTACACTAAAATATTAACAGCACTTATCTGTTTTTTTAATCAACGTCTTTCTATACTGTCCCAATTGTTGACAGTAAAGTTATTTTATGAATGTATTATGCTAAGAAAAGTGGAGCTATAACCTTCCTACACATCAATACACTAAAAGATGACAGAAGGCCAAGCTTGACTCCAGAAGATTTTAAGTTCATGGCCCAGAACTCTTGGATCAAGCCATTCTGGCTACAAAAATACAAAATATTGGTTATCAGACATCTCTAATCCATTGTCCTAAATCAATCTGGATAATAAAGAAGTTAAATGCAGCAAATGTCCTTGTATGAGATTAAACATCTTGAATTGTATTATACCAAACATTGTAATTACTGCATGACTTTTAAATAATTCTCTCCATAAGGAGAGCCAATAAAGTGAAAATACTAAAAAATATAAATCATCTGAAAACCTCAAGAAAACTTAACTCCCACTATGTCTGCACTCATTTTTAAACCAATTTAAGTTTTTATTCAGAAGGTGAAAAAGAAACATATTGTTTAAAAATTGGGAGATCATAAGAATTTTTGAAAAATATGTTTATTGATTTTAAAGAGAGAGGAAGGGAGTTAAGGGAGAAACATCAACTGGTTGTCTCCCATACATGTCCCGACCAGAGACTGCAACCTAGATATGTACCTTGACTGGGAATCAAACTCCCAACCTTTTGGTGTATGGGACAATGCTCTAACCAACCGAGCCATAGCAGTGAGGGTGAGAATTTCTTCAGGTATGGTATAATTCAATACTACTCTTAATTTGTCATTCTTTTTTTTAAAAAATATATTTTATTGATTATGCCATTACACTTGTCCCATTTCCCCCCCTTTATTCCCCTCCACCCTGCACACCCTTTCGCACCCACATTCCCCCTCTTTAGTTCATGTCCATGGGTCATATATATAACTTCTCTGGCTTCTACATTTCCTATACTATTCTTAACCTCCCCCTGTCTATCTTCTACCTACCATTTATGCTTCTTATTCCCTGTACCTTTTCCCCCTCTCTCCCCACCCACCCCCCTGATGATAACCCTCCGTGTGATCTCCATTTCTGTAATTCTGTTCCT
>VMDR010012634.1:0-26227 GCA_007922815.1 Macrotus californicus | reverse complement strand
CTTGCTATTGTATAAATATGTGGCCTATTTGTAAGTATACACATACAAATATATATCCAAATATACACAATACATGTATATGCTATGTATGTATATTTTTTCTTTTTAAAGAAGTAAAATGTATCCCAGGCACTCATCACTCAGCTTCAGCAGTTATGAAGACACAGACTTGTTTCATCTCTAACCTCACCTATTCCTCCCTCTTCAGGATTATTATTTTTTTTAATTTTACTTATTTATTTTTAGAGAGAGGGGAAGGGAGAAAGAAAGAGAGGGAGAGAAACACAGGCCTACAACCCAGGCCTACATCCCAGGCCTGTGCCCTGACCAGGAACCGAACCCACAACCTTTCAGTTTTCAGGCCGGTGCTCGATCCACTGAGCCACACCAGCCAGGGCCCTCCTCAGGATTATTTTTAAGAAAATGCCCAAATTATATTATTTCACTTGTAAATGTAAACTATATGTTTAAATTTACATATGTAAACTGTTAGTAGTGTGTAGGAATTCGAATGCTTTTGGAAAGTCGAGGTAAGATCTAGTAACCTTGCAAAGGTCCCTTGTTATTCGTACTGTGTTCGTAGATTCAGCTAGGTGTTCTGTGTATGCGGTCGGTTCTCCTGCTAATACGGTTTTGTTTCCTTCCAATACTTGTGCCTTTCATTTATTTTTCCTGTCTTACTGCTCCATTTCCTCCAGGTTAGCATGGAAGACCAGTGGTGATAGCTTTGTCTTTTTCCTGATTTTAGTAGGAATGATTCTAGTATTTCACGCTGAGCATGATGCTTATGGTAGATTTAATAGGTATGCTATAGGAGGCTAGGAAAGCTTGTTCCCTCGTCACTAAGAGCTTTTTATTTTTAAGTTATGAATAATTGGATTTTATCTAGGGCCTTTTCTGTTTGTGCTATGGGACACTTCTTGTTGTGCCTCTCAGATCCCCTCGGCCTTAACTGTCTCTTGCTCCAGCTACTGCTGCAGGGGCCAGCCTCCTACAAGCGCACCTCACATCACCAGCCTGCAGGTCCCCCTACATGCCTCTTCCCTCCTCTGCCGCTGCCATGGTGGGAACCAGAGTGGGAGCCACTGGCATTCACCAAAACCTATTCATTGCATTGAAGGGTTCCCCCCTCTTTTGTCTGGACAGTACTTAGGTGCAATTTACATGACAGTCCAGGACTAAATTACCCAAGCAGTGGCCAGCCTGGTAACTCATCTCTGTATTGGCTCCCCTCCCTCCCTCCTGACTCTCCTTTCTCTTTGGCCCTCCCTCCTGGCCCCCAAGTGTCACTCACTGCTCAGGAAAGTGCTCACACTTTCACCTTTGTTTCTAGGAAACTAAGGTTAAGGATGTGATTTTTCTCCTTTAGTCTAATTAATGTGTTGAATTACATTGATAAAGTTTATGATATTAAATTACCCTTGCACTTCTTTGGATAGAACAGTCTGGTCATAAAATGTTACATTAAAAAAATGCATTGCTAGCATCAGTTGGCTACCATTTGGTTTGAAAATTTCACATCTGTGTTTGTGAGTAAGACTGAAGTATAATTTTTTTCTTTTTAAAACTCTCCTTGTCTGGTTTTGATATCAGTGTTATATTAGCTTCATAAAATGAATTGTGGAGTGTTCTCTCCTCTTCTGTTCCTTGGGAAAACTATTTGAAAAGATACTCTGTTCCTTGAAAGTGTTTAAAATGCATCTGCAAGACTGTCGGCCCTCATGCCTGTTTCAGAATGATTCATGTCGCTGATGAAATTTCCTTTGTGGTCGTAAGATTATCCAGGGTTTCCATTTCTCTAAGTCAGTTTTGGTTGCTTACCTTTTTCCTAGGGATTCGTACATTTTAATCTACATTTGCAAATTTATTAACATGAAACTTCAACTTGATTTGAAGTTATATTTGTTGACGTTATTAATTTGTGATCAAATTCAGCCTCTGTGGCAGTGCCACGCTCCCCCTCCCCAATTCCTCACATTGCTTATTTGCATGTTCTATCTTTTTCTTGTTGACCCGTCTCCCTACTGGGTTGCCAGTGTTGTTAGACTTTTCAAAGAACAAACACTCAGTTTTGTTGGTCCTTTCCAGTAGGGTTTTGTTTTCCACTGTGTTGGTGCTATTCTTCTGCTCTCTTCAGCACCTTCTCAATTCCCTTGAAGTATCACTTCTGCACCCTGTAAGTTTTGGTCTGTAGTATTGTTGTTATGATGGAGTTCTATGTATTTTTAAATTTCCATTTTGGTTTCTCTTTTCCCCATGAGTAACTTATGAATTGATTGTAAATCCCCAGTGTGTGTTAAAGATTGTCTTTCTGTCACTGATGCCTACCTTAATTGAGAGTATCTTCTACATGACATTCTTTGAAATTTGCTCAGACTTATTCTTTAACATAGGGCACGGTGATTTAGAAATAGATGTTCTGTGTGTGTTTGGGGCACACACTTTCTAGTTATTGGAAGCAGGTTTCTAAATATGTGTTTAAATCAAACTTGTTAATAAATTATTCAGATCTGCATTTTTTTTACTTTTTATTTGCTTGATCAATCAATCATTGTAATGGTAGATTTGTCTGTTTCTCCCTGTAGTTCTATCAATTTTTGATCTATATAATTTGAGGTTATTTTATTAAGTGTGTACAAGTTTAGTATTATCCTGTCACACTGGTTAATAAAACTTTGTAGCAGTCTGCCATTCCCTATCTTTGTGCTTAACACATTATATTAAAATTGTCTAATTATGTGTGTATGTCCCCCACAGACTATAAGTTCTTGGAGGTCAGGCAACAAATGTGTCTTGTTCATTCAGCACAGGGTTCAGTGATCAGTTGTCAAATGAACGGATGCATGAACAAATTGAATTCAACCCCTCTTTTATGGCAAATGATTAATACTGAGTTATATGTACCAGGGTCTCTTGTTTCAGGCCAAGTTCTAAATATGTGTCAGAATGCCAGGTTGGCAGGGTACCAGAAGCTAGATCTCAAATATCCCTATGTTGGTTTTGCTGTCCTCATTCTACAAAGGGGTATTCTGCCAAGGAATCCTGCCGGTTACAGAATTTTGATGGTGACTGTTTCCACTTGGGTGATAATCATTCTTCTTACCCTTTTTGCATTTGGAGATTTCCACTTGCAGAAAACACCGTCAGCAGGTTCTTTCCCTCCCTTGAGCTAAGGTCAAAGTGCTGAGGAAGAAAGAGGGAGAGTGGCCCTGTCAATGGCCACCGGAAGGCCCCCTCCCCATCTGTGTCTGGAGGACCTGAGATTAGGCTGGGAGTTCCTATAGCCTTGCTATGAAAGAATCCAAAAGACGTTGGTCTTAAAAGAATAAGGCCTTAAAGTTGTTTCTGTTGCCAAGAGAATTGATTCCATGAGGGCTCCTCTCTCAGGTCCAATTGCAGATTTAGGGAAGCGGGCAACTGTTTTAAATCAATCAAATAAAACTTTTATTGAGCAGCTACTCTGTATCAGACCTTAAGCTAAGCATGATGATTGCCAAGAGGCGTGAGACGTTTTAAGCAACTGCAGAAAAAGTTCTATTCGTGTGGCATAGCTCATCTATTGTCTCTGTCTGTTTTGTTCCTGACAGCAGTCCCAGGAGTTAATTTTTATTGTTTCCATTTTGCAGATTAGCCATCTGAGGCTTGGACAGGACTCTTAGGCAATGAGGGTTTGACTCTAACCTCATCATTAAACAATTAAAACATCTAACATTTACTAAGGTCCTACTATGTTGGAGGTATTATTGTGTTTTAAGACATTATAGCCTTTCATTTCAAAAACAAGTGACTGTTGGTCCTACTTAATCCCCATTTTGCAGATGTAAAATTGATGCATAGAGAGATTAAGAAGATTGTACAAGGCTAACAGGTACCAGAGATAGGATTTGAATGCATAGAATCAGGCCCTGGTACTTCTACTTTACCCTCCACATGAGCCAACATGATTTGTTACAATAACCTTGGGCATAGAGACCTGAGGCTCCATTGTGAGTCCCAAATCAGCCTCTGGTCTCTGGCTCCTTAAAGTGTGGGGGTCAGGGACCAGAAGACTTAACATCACCCAGGAGCTGTTAGAAATGCAGAATGTAGACTGGACCCCAGACCTCCGGGATCAGAGTCCTCATTTTACGTAAATCTCCAGATGATTTGCTTGCTCATTGCCTGACATTGAAACACTGTCTTAACAGCCTGGCCCCCAAAAGATCCCACAGGATCTCTGTTGGCCTCAGTTTCCCCAACTGTAGAATGGAGACGGCATCTCTGCCTGCCTCTTCTCAGCACTGCTGGGCAGATCAAAAGGCGGGAGGTATGTGGAAAGGCGTGAATTGCACAGTGTTCTACAAAGGTCGAAACCAAACAGTGAACCAGAGCATTAAAGCTTTAGAGAAAATTCGACAAACAGATAATGCCTTTTATCTGCAGGGCCTGGCTGGGCAGGAACTCCAGTGCTGTGTGTTATGCAAAATAACCAGACAGAAGAAATGCCCCTTACAAGCTGTTCCTGGAAATTTCTTGCTTTATCAAGGAATTTGGTGTCTCCAGTTCACTGCCTAGTGAAAAGAGCTGGCCCTTAATCAGGCCCAGATGTTGACACGGTCACTCACCTTCCCCATTGCATGGATGCGTTTCATACTGAATTTCACCTAAGGAATTTCAGACTTTAAAGATAATAATCAGAAACACTGCTAGCTTCCCTTCGGGATTCTTGATGATTTGGGAGATCAAAGCTGCCCCAACACCACAATGAATGTAGACAGAAAGTTAGGTTTCTCTTCCTACTAATGTGAAGATGAATGCAGTGTAACAATGGCCACCTTAGCCCGTTTGCCCCCAGGTCTGCTCCAAGCTGGTTCTACTTTCACATAGTTTTATAATCCCAGCCCCCCCACTGCCCTCCTTCCCTGCATGCTGTCGGTAAACGTGGCCGGTGTGCTAACAGCATTAGCTTCTGTTTCAAATACAATTAAATGGATGCCCTTGCTAGTTAATTCTTGGCATACCTCACAAATACTTTCTTCACGTCTGGGAAAAGTCTGAGATGTTTAAATTCCAAACAATGAATGATTCCCGGGGGCATCTCACATGGAGTTTTGTGGAATGGAAACCTGGCCCAAAGGAAAGGCACCCTCCACGGTGGCCCCTTGTTCTATCCGGAGGCGGCCTGATTTGACTTTCTGTGAGGGGCTGAGAAATAACATAACTCTTGACTTTCGAGAGAGCCGCGCACTCTTGCAGACACACATCCACAGACCAGGCTGTTTTCATTACGCACTCGCTGGAATGCACGGGCTCTGTGGCGGGTCCCCCCGGATCGCACTGACCCCAACGCAGGAATGGCAGAAATTTGACTGCTGGAGTCCCCACCGCCGTCTTCAACATGCACTGAGCTTTCCTCCCTGCCTCTAAAGAAACTGTGGAGGGAAATGGTCTCAAACTTGTTTTAAAGGGCCAGACAACGAGCACCCCACCTCACTGAGGCTTTTCTTCCCCAGGCAAGGCTATCTTGTGGGCATGGCCCTTTACCCTGGGAGAGAGGCCTGGCTTTCATCCTGGTTGTGGTGCTTATTCACACCGAGGCTGGACAGTTACTCAGTGTTTCAGAGACTCTGTTTTCTTATTGTAACAATGTGCGGCTACATTTTAATGGGCTCTTATGCAGGTTACACGAGCCCCTGGCTCAGGCTACTGATCATTTTTGGATTTCTCTAAAAAGAGGCTGTTCTCTTCCATGCAGGAAGTGACTGCTGTCAAGCTTTTTCTTATTTTTAAAATATTCAAGATGAAAAAATAAAGAGTTGGTCTGTTTAAGGAGCAGTTTAGCTCATGCTGAGAGCCCAGGTCTACAGCAGATGCTGCTCTCCGTGGGGGTTTCAGACCCGCTGAATTCATTTCAACAAATACGTGTTGACCTCCTGCTCCAGGGCAGGCGCTGAGCTGGGTGCATCGTTTACACCATCAAAGGAGACAGGGCTGGTCCCTACGGTCAGTCCAGAGGCTGAAGGTTAGTCCAAGGAAACAAACAAGCAAACTGGCAATCAGAAAACAGTTCGATAAATGCCACTGTGGGGGAAGCATCGGTGCTAGGGACACCTGCTGAGCTCTGAAAGGTAGGGGAAGAGCTCCCGGATGTAGTGGCATTTAAGATGTGATCGTGAGGATAAATGAGACAGACTCGGGGACACATGTTCGAAAACCTGGAAGTGAGACCATGTGGGACTTACTCTGGGAGGTGAGAGAAAAGTGCCGGGCGAGGAGCAGGGCTTGAGAGAGAGGAGACTGCGGCAGTGGAGGAGGTGGAGGAGAGGGCGGGCCGGTCACAGAGGGCTGTATGAGCCAGTTTAGGGAGTTTGGATAAACTTAAGGGCAATAGGGAGCCCTTGAAGGGTATAATGTAACAGGGTAACCTGATCAGGTTTGTATTCTAAGTAGACGTACCTCCTGTGAGCTCAGCTGGTAAGCACATTCTTCTGTGAACCCTTGAGGATTCCCTGCCCCCCCCCCCCCCCCCCCCCCCCCCCCCCCCCCCCCCCCCCCCCCCCCCCCCCCCCCCCCCCCTGCCCGATGCTCCACATCCCTGCTCTCATCTCACTGGTGGCAGCTGCCTCTTTCCTAATCAGTATGCCTCCTAAGGGCAGGGACTGGTTCTGTAGGCTGCCTGCAGGCAGCACCGGAGAGCAAGGAGGCACAGTCTCCTGGACAGGCCTTGGCTCCGGCTCCACAGTCAGCAAAGCCTCTCAGAGAAGCAGCGGCCCCTCCTTCTGATAAGCTAAATAGAATTAAAGGCTTTTGATGATGAAAGTGCAAGAAGCACTGTGCCAAGTTCTGAAATGCTGAGCAAAGCCGGCAGAATCACAGAAAGCAGAATTGTAGAGCAGCAGGAAGGGCTGACACAATTCTCTCCCAGCTTATGCATGTCCTGTGCTTCCCCAGTAGGCACCCCCTGATCTCACAGCGGGGCCACCTGATTATTCCTCCAGGCCTCTTGTACCTCCATGCCTTTGCTCTTTCTGTCTTTGCTCCCAGGAATACCACCTCACCCAGTCTGGTACTTGTATTTTGAAACTCGGTTCAAATGCCTGTTGATTCATTCATGTTCCACGTCCAATGAGCCATCATCATCTCCCTGGGGCCTCTTTGCCTGCCTCACTTGTGCTTGTCTCAGTGCCTTGTGTTCCGGTCCCTCTGCTCTGTAAAGGCAGCAGGGAAGGTTGCTGGCAGAGCCCCATGGGCTTGTTCTAACTCTCTTTTTAAAACAGAAGCACCTAGCCAACTTACATATGCAAAAAGGTGGGGTGCTTAGGATTTCTTCTCAAGCTTGTGTAAGACATACACAGCTACCCATCTCTACATCTCTGGCATTTGTGGTTGTCTTTAACTGTCTCTCTGCTCAGATAGTGCCCCCTTTCCCAGAGACTAGCTGCTGGAGAAGGCTCAGGGCAGGGGGAGTATGCGGAGGGTGAGGCTATGTGAGGGGGAAAATGGGGCCTGGTTGGGGGGATGAGCGGGACTTTAACTTCTCTCCATTCCAAGGGATTTAGATACTTAGCTGCCTTTCACACTAATCCCTGGAAATCCTAACACTTGTGGAATGAGGAATTTCTCACTTAGGAGAGGGGGCTGGAACTTGATTATTATCCTTGTGGGTGCTGTGTGGAGGCACATGCTAAATGATGCATTAGCAGATAAGAAAGTGAGTCCAGAGGTAGGAGGCTCGGTGCTCTGTGCTCTGAGTTCTTGTTTAGAATTCTTTCTCTGAGATATGATATGATCTCTAGGTTCTATTTATCACTGTCAGCTTGAGATGGGGAAAAAAGTGCTTGTGTTCTCTGTGCTGATTTAATTTCATCCCTCTACCCTATTTCCTCGCTGTGCCTTGTTTAGGGCATGTCTGCCGAGCAGTGAGTGGCTTGGGCTTGGGTGATAAGACAGTAGAGTTTGCCAGGAGCTAGCTACTGGGTGCTAAGACTATACTAATTGCTTTACCTGCATCACCTCCTTTGCTTATCATAACAGGTACCATTACCATCTCCAAGTGCACACAGGAAAGTAAGATATAGGGAGGTTTAAGAAAACCCTGTGTAATGTGACATGGCTTAGATGTAGTGTGGCTGCGATTTGAACCACTAGTTTCTGTGGCCCCCTCTCCAAACAGAAACACAGGCTGGTGCAGTACAAGAGTCAGGGCCTTGAGTTTGATGGCGACTCTGCCACAGA
Organism: Macrotus californicus; assembly: GCA_007922815.1. Lineage (NCBI taxonomy): Eukaryota > Metazoa > Chordata > Mammalia > Chiroptera > Phyllostomidae > Macrotus > Macrotus californicus. The sequence continues at coordinate 18,013 of VMDR010012634.1, read as the reverse complement.
CAAGCTGTGAGACCCCTGGTAAGGATGCCACTTCTCTATGACTCAGATTCCTCCACTGTAAGGGGACACCGTTGGTCTAGATACTCTCTAAGGTAACTTCCAACCGTGAGCAGTGGCGCTTCTAGGATGTGTCTGCAGTCAAGAGCTGGAGGAAGTTATTCTCTTTTCTGTATGGGTCTGACTCCACAGAAGAGGGCACTGGCTTTGCGGTTAGAACCCCACTCGCCTTTAAGGGGCTGATGTTCAGCAGGGGGGCTTTGTGGGTTTTCTAGCCTTTGGACCAGTTCCTCATCTTGCCTCCACCATGAGTTTTTGGCAAATCACTTCCTCTCTCAGAGTCAGCTTTCTGGTCTGCAGGATGGGGATAATAAACTCTTTCCTTCAGAGGGTCCATGAATGCCTCAGCCATCCCGATGGTACACAGCATTGTGTCCTCCTTGGGGATGGGGTCATGACTGATTTATTTCTGCCGGGCCTGAGGTTGGGTTGAATTCATTTCAAAAGAGAGAAAAAGGCAAGTCTGGCTTTCTCTGAACAATCAATGCACATTTCTCCTTTGTTGGAGGTGGGTAGGTGCATTTCCCAGCATCAACATCCCCCATTGGCCAGGGTTTTGCCCTGAAGACAGTGCCTCAGTTCAGAGGACTGTGTCATCCCAGATCATGCTCAAGGGAAGGGACATAGAGCATACAGTATTTCTGGTTTTGATCATGGAAGGAAGATTTGGGGTGGGATGGTTTTTCTTCTTTGGCTTTATGTCAACTGGTCACCTATCCCTCCTTCCACACATAATTGCTCATTGGCTTAGTTTTCTTCTCTGGATTCCCCATCCTGAGATGTCATCGTGGGAGACAGCCAGCTCTGGAGTCAGACACACCCTAGTTGCATCCTGCCTGTTGCTGACTTTCTTTCTGAGCCTCAGTGTCTTCAGCCATCAAAGGGGATCATGATAGAACCTGCTTTCTAAGGCTGTTATGAAGATTAAATGAAGCCCAGTAGAAGGCAAGAGCTCAATAAGTGGTAACTGTTTTTACTTTTGTTTCGGCTCTACCCTGCCTGTCACTGGGGACTCATGGTCACTAAGTAGACAGAGTGATGAGGAGAAAAGAAATCAAAGCTATGTATTTCTTTTAAGCTGTGCCAGCCATTCTGACCTAGAGCTGAATTTGAAGCTAAAGTCAGAAATTTGAGCTCTGTACATGCATCCATGACTTTTAACTAGAACCATTGGTGTGTCAGACACGGAATGGACTTAGTGATCAGAAGTTCTGTCTCTTCTTTTTGGAGTTTGCGGGAGGGAGTGACAGAACATTCTTCCTTGACTACCAAAAACAGTGGTTTAAATAAGATTAATGTGCTGGTTTGTTTACTTGTATTTTCACACAAACATCAGCAGCTCAGGGCTGAAATAATAGCTCCATGATCATCGGTGAAACTAGGCTTCTCATCCTCAGTACAAGACTTCCACTTTGTGGTCCAAGACGGCTGCTCCAGCTCCACCTATCACAACTGTAATCCAACCCCCGGGGAAAGAGGCAAAGGAAGAAGAATTGTACACACATAGCACTTAGTATACATCATGGAAATTATAATGTCATACCATACATACGTAAGGATTTACTACGTACATAGGATTTACATATATAAAGGCCACACAAGTCATATTCAATAACATCCCATTGGTGAAAATTTATGATATGTCCATAGCTAGCTGCAAGGGAGCTTGGGCAGTATAGTATTTATTCTGGTGGCTATATACCCAGCCAATATTTGGGGGATTCTGTTGTGGAATAATAAAGGGAAAATGCATCTCAGGGGGCAACCAGCAGGCTCTGTCATACTAAGGTAGCACACCTGTTTTCCTGCAAAGTTCAAACACAGATGCATTGGCCCCTAAACCTGTGCTCTCTCCATAGCATCACCAATTCAGATTACATTTTTCTTAGGTTCTTAATAAAATCTCTTGAAAAATTCTAGTCACAAGGGATAGTTGCTGGCAAGTTCCGAACTCAGAGAAGTTGGCTAGAGTACAGACAGAGAGTGGGTGAGCGTGAAGTGGGAAGGGTGGGGCAGAGTCAGGCTTTTCATCTGATCGGGCCCCTCACATTGAAGAAATCCTTGGAGCAGGGCAGAGGCCTCACACTGGCCACCACTGAGGCCACAAGGAAGAATGAGATTGCACAGTGGGGAGAGGAAAGGCCAAGAACTTCTGGGAAAATAAGACACTTGTAAAAATTCCATCTAATCTGTAAATGTAAAATGATTTGCTTCTAAGATAGATAAGCGGCCCAAACCATAGCCAGAGCATCAGAGTGGTGCCAGCTACCTACATCAGCAGCCCCAAAACACTGGGGAAAGCCACAGAAACAGGACCTGGGCCCAGAATCAATAAAAGACAGAAATGTGGAACCTTCAGTAAATTTTAGTCTCTGAGACTTGGTAAGGACATGTGTGTGAGACAAGGGTGTGTGTGTGTGTGTGTGTGTGTGTGTGTGAGAGAGAGAGAGAGAGAGAGAGAGAGAGAGAGAAGGAGGCAGACTGGTATGTGAGACAATAGAGAGACATAGGAAGGGAAAGCAAAAATAAAAATGGAAAAATGAGAGAGGAAAGAACAAAGCGCATTTGAGAGAGGATAGAAAAGAAAGATGGATAAAAAGAAAGGAGGGAGAAAGGAAAGGAGAATGGAGAGAAGAAGGGAGAGAGAGAAGAGGGAAACGATGAAGAAAGCGGGATGGAGAAAAGGAAGGAATGAAGGAAGGGAGAGAGAGAGCTGTGCTTCACCTGTGTGTGCTCATCAGAAACAGAGAGTTGCATGATTCAAGGTGTTGCAAGCCTCTGCTAAAACTAGTGTAAAAACCCAGGCCCCGCAAATATACCAGATCCAACGATAACACTCTCAGGCCCCAGAAAGAAGTGAGGATGCACCGCAGTTTCTCCTCTCTTTCTGCTCTCGTGGCCCTGACCCTACATCATCCTCATCTGCACCCCAGTGGGATCCCGTGGCCTCCTGGGAAATTGTGGAATTGTTTCACCAATGGCATTGGCCGTGGCTTTAGCTGAGAAGACCAGGGGCTTCAGTAAACCATGTGTTTTCAGTGTGCTGGCTGCCCGAGAACACATCTGTCAAGCTTAACATCAGAGAACAAAAGCTTGGGTTTGACATAAAGAGGACAGCAAAAGAGCAGCCCTGACCTGACTGCCATGTGGCCTTCCTAAAAATGCAGAGATTCAGCCTGGAAGATATGCACCATACTTGAAAGAAGTCTTTTATCCAGGCAAGAGGGGATAAACACATCTGTATGACATTGATTCTCCACCCTACCCCCTCCCCATTTCTTTCTGGGATTTGGAGCTGGGCTGAGGGAAGGAACAATGAAAACATTTGAAACATCTGACACAGAGTTGGGGTTGTGGGTAGGCAGCATTTGGGGGAAAATGAAAGGTGAAATGCCAAATTTAGTTTGGCTCTTCTTTCTTTCTGGCGCCATTTTTCTTTCTTATTTCAACCTGTATTTTCCTTTTAGTACTGGTGTGGGGGGTAGATCATGTAACACTTCTACTTAGCACATACATAGCTTGCCTTGTCTTGAAAGGAAAACATACACTGACAACGGAAACCTCACAACCTCCCGAGTGGGAGACAACCTTAGGATTCTGGCTTCTAGGATATTTATTTTGGTTACTGTTTAATGTACTGAACACCAACCAGGATCCCTTGACTCACAACTGAAATGGGATCAGAAACCAAAGGCATGATGTCTCCGCAGGAAACACAAAGGCTGTAGCTGTATAAGAGCAAACAATTATATTTAAGAAATAAGTCATTCATGCAGGGATGGGGCCAAGTGTATGCATATGTTGGGAAGAGAAGATTTTGATATGTTATATTCTAGAATGGGTACGGTGTTTTTATTGAGGGCCCTCGCACAGCCCACTGGTGCAGCTGAGGCTCTGCTATGGTCTACCAGATGTCCCAGGAAAAGGGGAGAAATAGCAGGCCTGATAAGATAAATTATGAAGGTTGTTACTCAAGACTCACAAGACCTGACACAACTCATGTATGATGTGTTGAAGCAGACCTTGGTTCAGACTCTGGGATTTAGTAACTGAATGGTTTTTGGAATTTCAATCAACCTTTCTGAGTTTATATGTTTAGTTTCCAAATTTCAAGTAGGATGTCATGAGATATAAATGAAAATGTAATTCATAGGTTGAAAAAGGCTGCTATAATAGGAACTTAGTAAGTGCTAAGTAACCTGTATTTTATTTTCTGCTAGTGTGTCCTCGACGAGATTGCAAGTTTCTAGAGTGTGTATAGACTAATTTGGGGGATTTTTATAATATGTAACCTTAGTGCTTTGCAAACTTATATTGAAAATTCCTTACTAATTGTGCCTTGGTTGATTATAATAAACACTTTCCCCCTTTAAGATCAACTTTAAGGTGTCTTTGGGGGGAAGTTCTCCTTGAAACCTTAAAGTCTTTCTTTTAATAACAGTTTCACTGAAATATAATTCTCATACCATAAAGTTCGCCCTTTCATGGCTCACATTTCCATATTTATTATTTTATTGACAGAGTTGTGCATCCCTCACCTCTATCTAATTCCAGAATATTTCACCTGCCCAAACAGAAACCCACAGCACTCACTCCCCAAACCCTCTCCTTACCCTGGCAGGTCTAGGCAACTACTACTCCACTTTATGTCTCTATAGATGTGTCTATTCTGGAAATTTCATGTAAATGGAATTATATAATATGTGGTCTTTTGTGACTGGTTTCTCATTTGCCATGATGTTTTCAAGGCTGTAGCACATACCACTATTCACTCCTTATTATGGATGAATAATTGTCCATTGTATGGATGTACTACATTTTGATTATTTATTCATTCATCAACTGATAAACATTTGGGTTGTTTCCACTTTTTGGCTATTAGGAATGATTCTTCTAAGAACATTCATGTACGAGTTTTTGTGTAGATATGATTTTAATTCTTTTGGACACAGACCCAGGTGTGTAATTGCTAGGCCATGTGATAATTCAATATTTAACTTTTTGAGGAACTGCCAAACTGTTTTCCAAACTGGCTGCACTATTTTATATTCCCACTATTTATATTTATATGAGAGTTCCAACTTCTCCGCATCTTTGCCAATATTTGTTATTGTCTGTCTTTTTTATTATATCTATCTTATTTGGTGTGAAGTGGGATCTCATTGTGGTTTTGATTGGCATTTCCCTATGATTTTGAGCATCTTTTTACCTGCTTATTGGCCATTTGTGATTTTAAAAATATATTCAGTATTTTTCAGATTTATAAGTTGCATCTTTTCCTCCCGTTGCATCGCATGGTTTTGTTTTTCTTACTTGTAGTCTACTACTGTGAAGCAGAAAAGATTTTCATTTTGTTGTTTGTATTTTTTGTGTTATACTTAAGAAACCATTGCCTCAATCCAAGGCCATGAAGAGTTAGTTACTCATATGTGTTCTAAGAGTTTTATAGTTTCACAAATAGTTTTAGAAATGACATTTAGGTCTATGATTCATTTTGAGTTAATTTATGTGTATAATATGAAGAAGAGATCTAATTTCCTAATTTCACACATGGATATCCAGCTATTTCAGTGCCTGTACCACTGGAGAATGCTCCGTGTGCACTGGAGAAGAATACGTATTTTCCTGTCCGCTAGAGCATTCGATGGATGTCTGTCAGGTTTATTTGTTTTTGTTCTAGTGTTCTACTTCTTTGTTCGTATTTGTTCATCATTTAATGTATCCATCAAAAATAGACATCTTATCCATTATGGAGAGAAGAGGATATTGAAGTCTCCAATTACTGTTGTTGAATTGTCTATTTCTCCCTTAAGTTCTGTTGGTTTTTACTTCATGTATTTTGCAGCTCACTTGTTAGATGCAGATATGTCTATAATTGTTATATCTTCCTGATGGATTGTCCCTTAATCATTATAAAATGTTTCTCTTTGTCTAGAGTAATCATTTTTATATTTGAGTTTATTTTGTCTGATACTGGTATTAATACTTCAGCTCCCTTTTGGATACTGTTTGCCTGGCATTTTCCCCATCGTTTTACTTTAACCTATTTGTGTTTTTGAGCCTAAAGTGTGTCGCTCTTACTCAGCATGTGATTAGATAATTTCCCTCCATCCATTCTGCTTGCTGCTCGCTTTTTATATTGGGTTCTGTTGTCTATTTAAATTTAATGTAGCTACTATCTCTGACCTTTTGAAGTGTTGTTTCTCAATGTCCCTTTCATGTTCTTGTCTCTCTTATTCCATTATCTTATTTAAAAATATTTTCATAAACTAAACATTGTCTCCTTGAGTTCAATGACATATTCATCTTTGCACCCCCAGTGGCTATTACCATGCCCCCTATATAATAGGAAATCTTTTCATGGTTGATGAATAAGTGGTGACATTTAGGAATGGAAAAATTTAATTAAACTTCTTGAGAATTTTTCATAGGGATATGACTCAGAGAAAGATAGAGAGTTTTTCTGACGAGACATTCCTATCATCTTTTTTTTATAAAAATGTATTGTTTGCCTGATTGTCTTGGGGAAACTGAAGCAATGCACCACAATTGTGAATGTGTTGCCAGTATGAGTCAGGCACCACTGTAGAGGCAAGAATCCAATGCAGTCAGTCCCCCAGGGCTTACCTGACTCAGCCACTCAGTTACAGGAGGAGGGACCGAGAGAGCAGATCCCTGGCTGGTTGGTCATCCAAGAGAGCAAGAAACAAGCAAAAATGAGAGACAAGCCCTAATGCTATTTCAATATAATGATGCTGCCTCCTGATACATGCAGCCCAATGGATGTTAGGACTCACTGGTTCACCAGTCAAATTACTTCTCTTCTCAGGTAGAGGCTATAACAGTGGAAAGAGAAACTAGATGGAATCATGTATACCACCTCCTCCTGGGGAGTGCAGCAGAAATTCCCTCCTATATCACCACCCTTTTCAGAAAATATCCAAACTCAAGCTGGCTTGAGTGGAGTTTATTGATCTACATAATGGAAAAGCTCAGGAGTTCTCTAGAAATTAAGTTGATGCCTAGAGAAGTGAATTTCTATTTGTCTCTCTACCTTTCACATGGTGGCTTCATTCTCAGGCTCTTCATGGTGGCCCCGGTCACTTCAGGCTCACATCCTCCCTGGGTCAAGTCCTGTAGAAAAGAGGATGTTCTAACAAAAGAATTATTGTATTTTAATGACTCTGGGCCATATGTCCACCTTGAACCAATCACTAGATCCAGAGTCATATAATGACCTGAGTGGTTACCTCTGGATCTGGCATGGTACCAACTCCATCCAAAATGTATATGAGCTAAGTAGGGACCAGGTGGCTCTGGAGAGAAATATCAGGGTACCATTCAAGGAAAAGAGTTGAAACGGAGAAAAAAGATGTTCACAGATGGTTTTTCCACTAACATCTTTGAGGTTTATGTTGTCCAATATGAGAACTATTAATCAGATATAGCTATTAAACACTTAGCATGGTGCTGGTCCAAACTGAGATATAAAATGCACATTGGGTTTTGAATACTTGGTAAGAAAAAAAGAATTTACAATATGTCATTAATAATTTCTTTATATTAGTTACATGTTGAAATAATTTTGATATGTTGGATTAAATAAAATATATTAGTAAGATGGATTCCACCTTAATAAGGTGGAATTTTATATTTGTTTCACTTTATGTTTGTAATGTGGGTACTAGAAAATTTAAAGTTACATTTGTGGCTCACACTATATTCCTATTGGATGATGCTATTTTAGATGTTTCTAGATTTATCTTTCAACTGCCATATTAAATGGCAATTTTCTTGACATCAGGGACTATGTCTTTTTTATTATTATTTTTAGTAGAGAGCTATATGGTTGTATATTATGTGTTTAGTAGATATTTCAGAATAAATGAGTATTGCTTGCCTTAAATAATTATCCATTTTCAACAGAATGAATGCAAACTTTTGTAACAATCTGACTTCAACGTTGTATTCCAAACTTATTTCCCACTGCAGGTTGGATCATGCTTCCTGGCCACGTTATGTTCAAACAGGTCCCTGTGCAGTTCCTTTCCAGTCTGGTCTGCAGAGATGATGGGGCCCAGGACACAGAAGAAGGAGGTGGGTGAGAGGGTATGTGGAAACTCTTTATATGATGCCATAGAAAGAGCTGTTCATGTCTTGATGCTTAAAGCCATAGCTACAGCACCCTCATGTTCTAAAGTGCTCCAGAACTTTAGGGAATGACTTGGGCATTGTCCCCTTTATTTCAGTCTTGCACTTAATCCAGCTTGGACTTCCTTGAAACTTTGCCTAAGATTCCCAGAGTCTATAAATATCCTTGTGCTCTCTTTGGCTTAAACTAGCTCGTCTGAATTTTGGTCACTTTTCTTCAACAAGAAGAATCATAGGAAACGGCCCTTACAGGACTATGCACAGTAAATGTTGATTGATCAATGGAACGATTCGGTGGCTTTAGTGCAGAAAGCAAGACAGAGCAGAAGCTAGGGCCCTGATCCTTTGGCACTGTGATCAATGACTTTCTTCTTACACCATGCTGGGCCACAAGAAAGGAATACGGAAGGAGTGCTGCACATCATTTATAAAAGGTGATGTCTGGTTTCCTTCTTCAGGTAGTTTTCCCATGGAGGGAAGTGGACTGTGGGCTCAGGGCCATGGCATCTGTTGTGTCTGTACTTGTTCCATGAAGTTTGAGCCATTCCCCCAGGCAACGGCATATGTGCTAATGCTTCCTGCTGATGTTTTTCCTCTTTTGAGGAAAAATGTCTGGGAAGAGTATAATGCAGACACTATCCTTCCTAGAGGAAGAATCCATCCCAGGCTCAGACCTGCAGTACTAAGTAGAACTGACCTGGCTATGATGCAGAGGTCAGCAAGCACACCTGGAGACTGATAGCTGAGAGTCCTAATGATGCACCCTAATATTAAAAGGTAACTGGGTTCAGGAATGGCTAGATCTGGGTGCTCACATGGTTTTATCAGGAAGTTGCTTCTCTACAGCTCTGTCTGTATCTTCATTCTTAGGGTGGGGGTGGTGTTACTCCTCAGGTGACTCCTGGAAACTCTAGGTTTATAGCCTCATGACTGACATTTTCTTGATCATGACAGCACCATATCTAGGATTAGTTCTTACTGGACACACTTATGTTGCATTTCTGCTGTTGAACCATTTCATCAGTTCATTGTTTGTTAAACCATTCAACTGAAAACCATCGCATTCCATGTTCCAGCAGCCTTTTAGTTACAGGGGATGGCATTAAAAAGACATACAAGATCCCAGCGTTCATTTCAGAAGTGGGAGATACACATACACACCAAAAAAAAAAATCAACAATAAGAAAATGTATCAGATAATGACAAGAGCTGTGCAGAAAATTAAAATAGGGAGATATAATTAAAAGGGATTGGGTTTCCACTTCAGATTGGGTGGCGGGACAGGCCACCAATCACCATGGCCAACAAGTGGCATAAATGGATGGGTAATACTGCTGTTACCCCTGTGTCATGGAGGCAGGGCAGCAATCCCATCCATCCAAATGAGAGAGAGAGAGAGGGAGAGAGAGGGAGAGAGAGAGGAGAGGGAGAAGGAGAGAAATGTGCTTCTGATGGAGAACGGGAGTACTAGTTCTAGAATCAGAGAGAATAGATGCTGGGTAGGGAAAAATCATAGTTGTAGACTATAGGAATTCTTTTATACAAAAATTAACAAATTTTTATGAGCGGACTTCAAATATTAAAATACATGAATACAGCAGAATTTTCCTAGGATGAATCTATTTTGTAAGTTTGGTGTCATTACAGTGAGCACTCTGAAGTCAGGCTGTGAGAACAGCAGAGCTGTTTTGATGAACCTCACGTGAGGTCTATGTTGAGTTGCTCCAAACACAGTTGAGCTCCTTCTCCTTGTCGCTCATCCTTGGTGAAAGGACAAAAGGACACGTTTGCCAGGTCCTTCCAATCACTTGTCCCTTTGAATTCTGATGCTCCTGCAAGCCACCATTAGAAGAAATAAACACCCAACTTCGAAAAAATAAAAAAGTGTTCCATTGTATGGTAGACAAATCCATATAGCAACTTTTCTGTCCTCCACGAAAACAACAGAGTTCACAGAGACATACTTGTGGGAGGCTCTGGCATAACCATGCAGACTAGTCAGGTTGTTTGTCTAAGTTAGGTGTATTTAATCTATTGGATTCCTGTCTTTCTCCAGGATGCTCTTGCTTTACTTTTACATATCTAAAAGGATCATTGATATGGTTTTCTCAACAACAACAACAACAACAAAGTCCTAAAAGACGGAAAAACAGATCAGCCTATCCTAAAGGAGAGATCAGATTTTGGTCAGCGTTTTAACCTGACACACTCAGAGGCCTCCAGTCATGATTCCACCTTTTTTTAATCCTTCCACCCATATTTCTATCCTTCACTGTGAGCCAATGGATTGTTGGCTTTGGCCTGAAGAAGTTCTTCATCTCCCTTGTACATTCTGTGCCAATTCAGCCTCCACATTTTTATTGATGTTGTGATACTACTGGGTTCCCTCTCCAGTTCTCTCCAAATCCCATCTATCCTTCAAGTCTGTCTTGTCCAGGAACTCCTCCCAGATCAGCCCGCCAGATTCCCATACTGCTTTGCTTCTCTCAACAGTTTGGGTTTTTAATGTAAGTTGTACATAGGAAAAATGAGGTGAAATGTCTATGATCTGATATCATTCTTTTAGAGAGGGAACAATTTTGACTAAAACACCTGAATTTATACATTAAGGGGGTAGGCAAGCCTGAAAGGCATGGGTTCTGGTGGTCTCACGGGCATACAGAGAGATGGCTCAGGTGTGTGCCAGAGAAAAAGACAGGCATTTGTTTTCTGCTCCTGAGGAGGCGCGGTGGGGGCAGAGAGGAGAAGAGAGATGATGGAAAGGAATGGGAAAGATCGGGAGGGACCAGCTCCCAGCAGCGCAGAACAGCCTCCCTGTGGTGGGTGGCAAGGGTCTTTTAAAAAAGGAGTGTCGGGTGCTCCTCCTAACAGTTGTGCTTTGTTGGTGTAATCCCTTTTCTCACCTCTTGGGAAGACTGCCACTCTCACAAGAGCCTTGAGTGAGAATTGAAGAAAGAGCTGGGTTTTATATATGGGTTGATGTAGCATGAAGCTGAAAGCATGGGTGGAAGGAAGCAAGACCCTGAACCCAGTGATGACATAACAACTTGGTAGAAATCTTTGGGAGGAATCTTTTGGGAGTTTGAGCCAATCACAACCATTTCTCAGGGGCTCACATTGGTGTTGCCCTGATTACAGTCTCTAGAGAGTAAAGTGCCTCAGCCACTTGGTAATCCCTAAACCACTGGTACAGAAATCTCTTGTCCAGAGGCCCCACTCCTCCAGGAAGCTACTTCTCATTTTATCCCCTCATTCTTTCTCACTTTCTGTGATGTTCCCTTTCTCCTCCCTCCTCACTTCTGCCTCATCCTGTTGTATTTGGAGCCATTTGACTCCTACCATCCTTCTGTCTACTCTCTCTGTCAGCATAACAAAGACCAGGTGATGGACCAAATGATCAAAAGATCATTCCTTTTGGGAAAGTGGGAGGTGAGGCACAGAAGAGGTAGACTGTAAACCTTTATACTTTAATATATTTTTATACCTGTCTCACTCTCATATGTGCAAACACATAGATACATATAAGACTTATCCGAACTTGTAATTTTTAAACCCTGTGAAATTAGGGACCATGTCTTTTTTATAAGCCTTTATCCAATGAATCATAGATGGCCTTCAACAAGTCACATGACATCTGTGGGAGAAGGAGGGAGAGAACAAGATTGACATTTTAAGAGCCTCCATTACATGCAAGGCATAGTACAAGGCACATCACTTGCAACATCTACACTATCTTCAATGTCTGCTGTGCATCCAGTGATCTCTTGTTCAATTCTCACCACTGGGCCATGTTACTCCATTCCAGAAATTGTGCAAAATGGCAGCCATGCTCATAACCACAACATAGACATTGTGAGCACCATTTCACAGGTGAGGGGCCAGGGTCTGAGAATCATCAGCTCTGCTCAAGTTTCTGCAGCTGCAGGAGCAGAAACAGAAGTTTGTCCTGGTCCTTTTGAATCCATGGCCCGTGGTCTTTTTTTTTTCTCCGACATGAAACACATCTATTTTGAATGTTTGAAGACATATCCCCCAGGAATGAGGAGGACTGTACTCATAATGAATACTCTGTGCAGTAGGGTGGAAAGGATGTATACTCATTCCAGTAGTGTTTCTCAAGAAGTACAATATGGACATTTTTGGTTGGATGATTCTTCATCATGTAGGAATGTTCCATGCATTGCATGATATTTTGTATCCTTAATTCTCGCCAACTGAATGTTAATAGTGCCCTTTCTCTTTGGGACACCCTAAAATAAGTGTCCTCAGACAATTTCAAATGTCTCTAGGAGAGTATACTTCCCCTTGATGCTAAGAACTACTACAGACCAAACTGTCTCCCTAAGTGATCTCCTAGGTCCCCTTTAGCTTCAGTGAGCAATAATTCTGTATAGCAATGAATGAATGAATGAATGAATGAACAAAGGTGAAAAGGTCAGGAATGAACCCAGGAATTGGTTGGTCTTGTGAGAGCAAGTTTGGATGAGATGTTCCTGTGGCCTTGGAGTACTGAGATCCTTGGGGGACTCAGAACAATACCCTGAATGGAAGTGTGATATATGTCCCAGATGTGAAATGAAAGGACCCAGAAGGTAGACTTCATCCACTCTGCAGTTTACCTTTAACCAGACTCCTTCCTGGTGCTTTCAAGACAGTTAAATGAAGACACTTGCTCAATGACAGCCCAGAGCAGGAGCAGAGGAAGGGAAGGAGGTGTGTAGACCTTGCTGTAGTAAAGTAGAATACCATCGCTCTCGACGCTAATGCAAACCAGCTGCCCGCTGGCCCCAGCTTGCGATAGAACAGGCGGAATTCTTGGACACTGAGTTATTCTTAGAAGCATGTGCACAGCCCCCTGGCAGGGCTCACTGTGAACTGGCTGTTGCCAGCCCCCTGTCAGGATGCTGTGCCAACAGACCCAAGAGTGATTGTTCTTGCTTATGAAAAATAACTTTAGGATTTTAATTTCAAATAACCCACAGAGCTGGGGCCTAGATGTGGAGAACAGTGGTAGGGGCAAAGAGGAGAGTAGGACAAAGGAAGGGGATGAGGGATGATAGAGCATCATTCACTCATTCAACAAATATTTATTGAATGTCTACCCCATGCAGATACTGGGGTACTTATCACATTCAGACTTTCATTTGATCTGGGTGGACACAGGTGTCCAGCTGTCTAGAGCTTGAGATTTGGCACTCCCACGTGTTTTTAGATTCTGTTTATTGAGTGCTTTTACATAGATCTCATTCAATTGTCACAGGAACATTGAGAGGTAAGTATCATTGCTCTTATTTGACAGGAAACTGAGTGTCCGAGAAGGAATCTGCCCAAGGCTCCACAGCTATCAAGTGGCAGAGTCAGGATTTGAAGTTAGGCCAGCTGACTCCTGCCTTCATGCCTGTGTTGAGCACCAACTCTATGCCAAGTCTGAGCTAGACATTGAGACTGTGAAGCCAAATAATGGGGCTGAATCTCAGCCCTCAAGTCTCTTGGTTGTACTGTCTATGGGAGAGACAGATATATGACCAGGAATGATAATAAGATTTGTAAAGCAAGAGTTCTGATGAACCCCACCAGCATACGTAAGGGACAGCTTAGTTCCAAGGAGGAGGAAATGGTTGGGTCTTACGTAGATACCCCACGTAAGACAATGAAAAAGGACCAGCGTATGTGACGGTATGTGGCTGGTGATCATGAGAAGCTTGGTGGGGCTGCAGTGCAGGGTGCATGGAGGAGATGTACAATCAGATGTCCGGGAAGGTGAGAAGGATCTGAACAGGAAGGGCCTTGTAGGATAGTCCAAAGTGCTGGAACTCTGTCCTGGAGGAGCAGAAAGCTCATGCACCCATTTGTTTAGTCATTTGTTCATTCAACACGTTTACTGAGCACCCACTATCCTCTATGCACCAGGCACGCTACATCTAAAGGGTTTTAAGCAGGAAACAGGTGCATGCTTTGTAATTTAGGGGAAGAAAATGTACCTGTCTGGAAAATTAGGAAGGGGCCTCCATAGTGGCCCAGGTGGAAGATGATCCAAAAATGACAGTGGTTGGAGCTTGGAATTTAGGAGCACACTTAATGATAGGAATGGCCTCTGCACTGGACAAACACAAAGGATTAACTGAAGCTCTTAGTTTTCTCTGCAAAAACACATCGATGAATGCATGCCCCCATCATGGGAACTGCCTGCACATCTGGGCTACTCTCCAAAACGCCCACGTCCGTCTGCTCCCAGCAGTAAGTAGAATTGTATGTCTATCAAGGATCATTTGTGTTTGCTTCCAAATCTATTTATACCAGTCTTAGTTGTTAGTTACTTAGTGAAATATCAATCGAAAATTAAAATAAGTGTGTGAAAAAGAGAAGAATGTGTCTCAGAATGCTGAGTTAAAAGCTCTGAAAAGACTTAACAGAATTACTGACAAAAATTGCTATAAAACTGGGTGTGGTCGAGACAATGAAAGGATTGGGAAAAATCATAAAACTCCAGCAAGATTCTGCACTCAGATTGCTTTACAAGGGTCTTTAAGGTCTCTCTCTACTTCAAAGAAACTGACGCTGGAAATTGTAGATGATGCATTATGGGTGTGGTTTATGTAAGAAAGATGACAAGAAGCTCCAGTTAGCAGACCCGTTCTCAAAAGAAAGCCTTGGCTCCACATCAAAAGAGTGGTGAATGAATGTGCATTTATATGCTTTAAGTTAAAATTAAACAGGTTTGAAGTATTATGTATCATTTTTTTTAGCTTTAAGAAAAGTTTTTATTGAAGTATACCATACTTAGAGAAAAGGGCACAGATCTAAGAGTCTAGGGGGATGTATATGTACCAAGTGAACACCCAGTGTAACCAGCAACTAGATCAGGCAATAAAACTTTGCCAGCACCCCAAAATCTTCCCTTGTGTCTTAACCCAATCATTGCACCCCAAAGGTGACCACTACTCTGAGTTCTATAAGCATCGATTACTTTTCCCTATCATATCAATCAAGCAGAATGTTTCTGTTCTTGGCATGATTTCTTTTGTTAGGCATTATGTTTGTAAAATCCATCCATGTTGTTTAGTGTAGAAATGATTTGGTCACTATTCAACGAGGTATGTGGTGGTACACTGTAAGCTCTTAAAAATGGCAGCCAAAAAGACATGTGAGTGACCTCTACCAAAATAAGACATCTGGACAGCTAGGTATTCATCATCTGAGTTCGCATGGTGCTGTGGAAGACGCGCATACCCCATTCTACCATTGGAGGATATTTATGTTGTTTTCAGTGTCTGACTATTGCAAACGGTGCTGCTGTAAATACTCTGATACAAGTCTGGTGATTAACATATGCATACATTTCTTTTGGTATCTATCTGGGAGGAAAATTTCTGGGTTCTAAGCTGTATATATATTCAGGTTTTGTAGATAATGTCAAAGTGTTTTCCAAAGTGATTGTGTCATTGCTTTATGCTTCCTCCCATATGAACATTTTAGTGGCTTCATTACCCTTGCCAATATTTGGTACTGTTTATGTCGTTGTTGTGGTTTTTAGCTGTAGCTCTTCTTGTGGGGGTGGAGTGCTATCTTACTGTTTTTTGTTTGTTTGTTTTTAATAAACCTTTCACTGTGGAATGACTTTAGATTTATAGGAAAGTTGCAGTGATGGTTTTGGGAGTTCCTATACAGGCCTTACACAGTTTTTTCCATTGTTAACATCTTACATTCCCAAAGTATATTTGTCAAAGCTGAGAAACAGACAGGGGGGCAGTACTGTTAAGTAAACTCCAGACTTTACTTGGATTTCATCAGGCTTTTCATTATTGTCCTCTTTACGTTCCAGGAGCCATTCCAGGGAACCACATTGTGTTTAGTTATCGTGTCTCCCCACCTCTTCTGGTCTGTGACAGTTTCCCAGTCTTTCCTTGTTTTCATGACCTTGATGGTCTTGAGAAATACTGGCAAGGCATCCTGCAGCATATCCCCCAATCTGGGTCTGTCTGATGTCATGACTAGAACGAGGTTAAAGGTTTTTGGAAAGAATACTACAGAGGTGAAGTGCTCTTCTCATTACACCATAATTAAGGCCTACATACCAGTCACATGACATCACTGATGATGTTAACCTTCATCACTTGGTTAAGGTCGTGTTTGCCAGATTTCTCCATTGCAAAGTCACTATTACTCCTTTTTCTATTCTACAGTTTGGGAATGAATCACTAAGTCTAGCCCTCCCTCAAGGGGAGGAGGAGGGAAGGAGAATTAAGTTTCACCTTCTGGGAGGTGGAATATGTATTTACATATATTATTTGGAATTCTGCAAGAAAGACTTGTCTCTCCCTTCCTCCTCTCTTTCTTTCCTTTCTTCTTTTCTCCCTCCTCCCTCCTTCCCTTCCTCTCTCCCTTTTATCCTTTCTTCCCTCATATCAGTATGGGCTCATGTGTATTAATTTTATACTTTGAGTTATTATCTAATACTATGCTATTTATTTGTTTGCTCAAATTTTTCTAGCTTTGGCCATTGGGAACTCTTTCAGGATGGCTCTTATGTCCTTTCCATATGCCTCCCATTTCTTTAAAGCATTTTCTTACTTCCTGGTACCACAAGATATTCCCAGATCATATTGTATTTTCTCTGCTCCAATATTCGAATCATCCATTTCTCTGAAGCCCTGATTCCTTTTATTAGAGAATAGTGTTTAGAAATCAAAATCTCAGTGCCAGCTGTCCAATTGTGACATCAATTTACCTTTCCTATGAAGATGATCAGCTTTTCAAATGTTTACTGGCCATTTGACTCTTCCGTTTAATGCAGTGCTTATTCAAGTCATTTTTGTATTTTTCTATTGGAACAACTACATTTTTTTCTTAGAGATTTGTAGACATTTTCTCCTTTTTTATATA
Organism: Macrotus californicus; assembly: GCA_007922815.1. Lineage (NCBI taxonomy): Eukaryota > Metazoa > Chordata > Mammalia > Chiroptera > Phyllostomidae > Macrotus > Macrotus californicus. The sequence continues at coordinate 922 of VMDR010012634.1, read as the reverse complement.
TTCTGGATTTGAGTTCTTCATTGGATATATGTGTCACAAATATCTCCTCTCACTCTGCAGCTTGTCTCTTCATTGTATGACTGGTGCCTGAAAAACAGACGTTCTTGATATTGTCAGGGTACAGTTAGTCATTTTTTTCCCTTATGGTCCTGTTTATGATCATAAGAATATTCTCCCATGGTATCTTCTAAAAGCTTTATTGTTTTACCTTTCCTATTTGGATCTGTAATACACCTGGAATTGATTTTTATGTGTAGTGTGAGGTAGAGTCAAGATGCTTTTTTTTTCCATATTCATATCCAATTGACCAAGCCTCATGTATTGCAAAGATCATCTTTTCCTTACTCCATACATTCTCATCTTTGTCCTGGAATGTCTGTTCAGTTCTTCTGGTCTCTTTGTCACTCCTCCCACCAATACCATAGTATATTGATTACTGTAGTTTTAAGTCTTGACATCTGGTAGGGTAAATCCTCCATTCTCTTCTTATTCTTCCAGATTATCTTGGCTATTATTGGTCCATATAAATATTAGAAATGCAGATCAATTCTCTTTCTCTCTCTCTTCCTTTCCCTCCCTCCCTCTCATACACACACTCCTACTGCAAATGTCATTGAATCTATAGATCTATTTGGGAACATTTGACACCTTTAAATGATCAGGTTTTCTTCTCTATCAAAATATAGCAGATCCTTCCATTTATGTAAGTCTTTTATAATATCTCTCAATGCTTTTCAGATTTTAGTGTAAAAGTCTTAAACATACTTTAATTTTAAGTAGATGATTTTTTGATATTGTATAGGTACCTTTAAAATTTTCATTTGTAATTGCTTACTGATAGTGTATCAAAATATTAATTTTATAATATATTGATGTTATATCTGCTAATCCTTTCCAGCTTCCTTTTTTATTTGTTTGTCTG
>VMDR010012633.1:0-26233 GCA_007922815.1 Macrotus californicus | reverse complement strand
GGTTAAGAACGCTCCTAGACCTTGGGTCAATCTTGGCAAATGGAATACCATGTGTGAAGCATCATTTAATACTATTATTAGAAAAGCTTATTATACATAAGGAAGACAGTTCCACTTTGACTTTATGGCTCACAATATTAATAGTTACCTTCAACAACATCATTATTTAAAGCTCACATGTTTTGAAGTGTTTTCGAATCAGACATGTACATGAAAAAGAGTGGCACAAATGAAAATCCTAGTGCAGATTAATAAACTTGCATTCCCGTAGTTCATAAAAGATCATTTAACCTTGTCTTCCTGTTATAAGTACAGATATTAATGTTAGGAGAGATGATTCTATAGCTAAGCAGTAATTTGGAATACCTAGATTATTGGAACCACACATCTTGGCAGTCGTTACTCTGGTGCATTGGCTTTTTTGAGAAATGAAGGGAGCCTTGCACAGCTTTCAGATCGTCTGGCACCGTGAACAATGCCATTCCTTAAGGCAAGTGGATGATAATACAGGCTATCTTGGCAGGGAAGCAGCTCTTCATGTGTTGCTGACTTTGATCAATGAAATTCCTTAACTCTCCTTATTAAGATGATTTCTCAGATTTTAGAAGCCCTGGGTTAATTAATTATCATTACTTATTTCAACATTAAATCAACAGTATGATAGACTTGCTTTTTTGAAAAAAAGTGATGACAAACTCCCCAAATATTACTGTTATCAGCAATTTTACTGCATAGATATGTCTGTGCTCTTTTAGCTTCAGCTTAGAAGGACCCTGCTCTTAAGGGACAGTAAAATAATTTTGATTAAGCTTTTTTATTTAAACCTAGTGTTTCTTTATAAGAAACTGACAAAATAAACAAGAAGTTACCTAGGTAAATTACAAAAAATTGTTTGAGTAATTAGAATGAGAAGAAAGTCAAAGAAAATTTAGAAGACCTTAATGTGATTCCAACTTGCTAGACTGAACTTTGACATGAAATTACTTTGTTAATGGGAGGGAATCTGAATTTTCTAAAATTCAATAATCAACATATTCTAAACTTTTAATTCAGATACTTTTCTAGAAACTTCAAAATATAATAATTAAAGTCATTTGATTTTATTGTAAGTTAGCAATGATACTAGCAAGGAAAAGGAGCAGTGAATATTTTCCGTGGATACTGCTTTATCTACTGGTACCTACAAGTCAATAAACCGTCTTTGTTGAGTATTACACCTTAAAGCAATATTATTTTTTCTATGGAAGGCTGATGAAGGGGGTTAGAGGCAACATTTCTGAGGCCAAGGACATGAGTTAGCTTTTTTGTTCAGTGGACACAGTCATACACATCCTACCTAGACACATACAAAGACTATTCGTCATAAGAAAGAGGGTAGGGGAAGAGACTCAAGTTGTACTAATATATAACTGTACAAAAGAAAACTCAAGGTCCTAATGGAATCAGACAGAGTCAGTCCAGTGACATACCGATAACTTCATTGATGAATTTTACTTTATCCTTTGACAGAGGTTATGATGATGTCACTTAATGATTTCATTTGAAAGGCAGGATGATTCCTAAAAAATACATCACTGATTATTCTATGGTGAATATCATCTCTTAGGTAAGTTCCAAGGATAACGATATATAACTTTTCAAACTCCACTATTTTCTTTCGTGGATATAGAAATACAAAGAAAATCTGCTTCCTCAACTTTGTCATTACTCTGAATAATCAGTACAAGAAGTTAGTAATAAAACGTGTTTCCTACTAAGTCAGGAAAACAGTTTCTCAATGAGGCCAGACAAATCCTGTGGCGTGTTCTCTGTCGATACTAACATTTTCAGTTAAGGTTTTATGCATGAGTGCTTCTTAGTTCAGATTCCTTAGAGTGTTCACGAAAGCATTCTCATCTCCCACAGAAGAGAGTTTCTTAACTAATCCCTAGCCACACCACACCCTACTACGTCACACTTTTAAACAAGCAGCAATCACTCAGGAAAAGAGTAATAAACCATTAGGGTTACAGCCTCCATAGTGAATACACACTAGCTCTGATTTTTCAATCTGTGGTTAAGAAACTAGCACAAATCTTGATCTAAGTCATTTATTGGTAAGTCAAAACCTAAACAAACTGAGTTCCACTGAATTTAAATAAAACATGTTTGACCAACATCCTCCAGCTTTTATCAGCCACGAAAAAAGCAGAATGCATTTAATTTCGTATAAAACATTATTTTTTTTTCCTTGAACAATACGGTCTTATTTGTCTTCATAGGCCTGAATTCACTTCCCAGCAGTGATTTCTACACTTGCCTCTATATTAACTTCACACCTTTTATTGCATTTCAGGGGGAAATAATTAAATGTTTGTGCTAAAGTAAATCGAGTGCATTTTTTAAGGTATTTGGAGAAAAGGAAGTCTAAGCTTGGAAGCTGGAAGTTCCATCCACTAACGATTTGTTTCCAGGGAGGTGTCTGAAGCCAGCAGAGAAGCAGGCAGCAGCGGGCCTTCAGTTTCCTCAGGTTCATTTGCAATCAGAACCAATCAATGTTGAGAACATTACTAAGCAATCCGGCACTGTTTGCTTTTAATTGGTAAACTATCTTCCAAAAATAACATCTTCGGGCTTCACAACACCCTAGTCATGGAGCCATGAGAGAATGAAGGCCTGTACTGTAACAGAGGGCTTGCATGAATAATGAATAGGGCTCTATTTTCCTGGGAAACAAACAGGTCCCAGCATGCTGGTGGTAATGAACAGCATTGTGAATGTGCATAGCACGGAAGGGCACTACATCTGCTCTGACTTCCACCTTAATTGAGGTAGATAACTGGTTTGAAAGCCCCATGAAGGGTCAAACAACTTTATTTGCAACTTGCGGCGTGCTGCCTGGCTTATATGTTGCTTTTACAAATTTCAAGTGATGATTTGGTATAACAATTGAAGAGATGAAGAGTCATGTTCCAGTCTCTGAGGGGCAAGACTGGCTTTCACAGGTTTCAAAGGAAAAGAAAAGAGCATTTGAATACAGCATCTAAGAAACTAGAATTTCATCTTTATGTTAAATTTCATGAAAACATAGTTGAGCCATGATTCTCTTGGGCACACATAAAAAAAATAAGTAGTGTGTGCTGTGCAAAGTGTAGCCCACTTTAGATATTTGTGCAAGAGGATATCTTACAAAAGAACTAATAACAAGTAAGATCTAAGATTTTAAAACGATAATGACCTCGCAATGTGTTTAAACCTATTTGGCTTCTCCTTTAGAAAGATCATGAAAGAGCTTAATGTATTTTGTAAATTACTTCCATAACGATTTCACTTACAAAGAATATAATTTGCTAGTCTATTTTCATAATGAATGAGGGCTTAATGAATCACACATACTTCACCATTCAACAGAAATATGGAGCATCCTAGCACTGAATTGAAACATGCATTATAAGAAGTCTTTGGACCTTGGCAAGAAGATTTCTAAAGATTGTTTATTTTTTTATTGGTGGGGGAGCAGGGGAGGGTTCCCTTTCCTCCTCGTGGAGATGTTGAGACGGTCAGGCTTGGGTGAAACCATCATCTGGTTGTTGGGCTCTGAGTGGAAATAGACCTCTTCCCCATTCCTGACTGTGAGGTCCACCCTAGGCCGTGTAACTTCTTTTCTCCCCAAGAATCCTGCACATTCACCAGCATGCGAACTACCTGTAATGGGAGCTTGCTTTCTCTCTACTTATCTCTGCCCTTTGCCAATTGCGCGAGGAAGGCTGGGCTACCCACCTGCACTTTTCTGCAGTTCGCTCACTCCACCTCTGCATCCTTTCTGCATGGGCTTCATGGCTCCCATTCCATTGCAGTACAAGGAATAAGAGGCAGAAAGAAGATAGACTTCAACATCTCCAGACAGCAGGGTCACAATGCCACCTTGAACCCCTGGAGACCCTACTCTTAGCCAGGGTTCAGTCCACAGAGTGGACACAGGCAAACATCAGCCTCTAGTAGCTTCCCTTAGCTTTCTCTCTTCCCTCAGCATTGTTACATAGAATGGGATGAGAAAATAGCTCTTGCCTCATGTGTTTCATGTTCTTTCTAATTTTTGCTTACAGCCTAAATGACAGAGTTCGCTTCCTTTGGAATTTAGACTCCTGGTTGCTCAAAAGCACTTCTTCCTCATTCAGAATATGTCTTAGCTCTTACAGAGCCAATGCTCTGCCTGTCAAGACTCCTCGCTCTGCATGAAGTTTAAGAGTCCTCTTCGAAATTTAAAAAACGAGAATTGACCTGTTTGTTATCTCAGCTGACGATGTACAGTAGTCCCTCCTTATCCACGGTTTGGCTTTCCACCATCAACTGTGGTCCGAAAATATTCAATGGAAAGTCCCAGAAATAAACAAGTCATGAGTTTAAATTGCCTGCTGCTCCGAGGAGCGTGATGAAATGAACCACCTGGCTCCCTCCTGCCCAGGACGTGAATCATCCCTTTGTTCCCTGCGCCTGTGTTGACTGGGCTGGGGCTCAGCCACTTAGTAGCTATCTCCGTTATCAGATGGACTGTCACCGTATTGCACCCCGTGCTTGTGTTCACCTTGTTTTACTTACTGTCTCCAAAGCACCGGAGTAAGATACCAGCTCTTCAGATATGCCGAAGAGAGGCCACGAAGTGCTTCCTGTAAGTGAAAAGGTATGTATATAGGTTTGTGTAGGAATCTGGACTATCAGCAGCTTCAGGCATCCACTGAGGGTGTTGGAACGTATTCCTCTCTAAAAGGGGACTACCAGAGACACTGAGCAAGTGGGTGGAAGTGGTCAGGACGACAAAATATATTAGGGGACAAAAACATTAGTTGATTTCTTATATTTCTAAATGGTTGTACATATGTCACAAAATAACATGGACAAAAGTTTTGAAGAGCATGGTAGCTTATATTTATAAAATTTTAAACCACTTGGAAGTATTTTCCCATCAGTGTTTCCTCTGCCTGTCTGCGGAAACATAAGCCCTATAAGCAGTGATTGAGAACTCCATGTTACAAGATTAACAAAGCCTGGACCCAGGCTTTGAGCGGCTCCAAGCCGAGCCTGCTAAGGAACCTCAAGGCACTCTGGTGAGTTAAGTAGAGCTAGGCAGGAAAAACATACGGCATATTTTCCTACTAGAGATTCTGAGTTTACCTTGTGCAGGAGTTACTCTGATCCCCATTAAGTACAAATCACTCTGAGTCACTCACTCAAGGTAGCTTTCTTCTCATCCCCACTTCTAGCTTCTGGGGGAGTAAGAGCCCCAAGAGCTCTAAGGTGGTATTTAAGGAACCCACTAAAGGATTCAGATTATCCAATTCCAACTAGGTTGGGGGCTGGGAGTGGGAGGGGAGGGCACTGTTTCCCATACACCAATGCTCGGAACACCACTGGGAGGCTCACAATTCACCTCAATTCTAACACTGTCTATGGGAAGATGTCAGATCCCTCATGTTCAAAGCCAAGTCCCACAAGGTTAAGAGCCAGGCCCCACAAGACTGCTCCTCCCCTTCAAATGTGCATCGCAGACCCACGTTGTCACCTATGATTCTGACTCACTGGCTATAGATTGGAGGTCCCCACAATGCCCTCCTTGCCTATAGAACTCAACAAACCCTTTCACTCACTAGGTTACCAGTTTTTTACAAAAGATATTAAAGGATATGAATCAATAGCCAGATGACAAGACACATAGGGTAAGGTAGGGGAAAGGCATAGAGCACCTGCGCTTCCTCCGGGGATACCGCTCACCCCCACCTCCATGTGTTCACTAACCTGGAAGCTCTCCGAACCCCATCCTTTTGGGTCTTTATGGAAGCTTTGTCACGTATACATGATTGGTTAAATTTTTGGCCATTAACTATTGAATTTAATCACCAGCCCCTCCTCCTCTCTGGAGGGTCAAAGGGAAAGTTTCGTCCCTCTAATCACTTAGTTCTCCTGGCAACCAGTCCCTTTCTTAGGGTGGGGTCCAGAGTCACCTCATTAGCATAACAAGAGATACCTTTGTTGCTCTTATCACTTAGAAAGTTCCAAGGGTTTTGGAGCTAGGTACCAGAAGCTGGGTGAAGACCAAATATGTATTACTTATTATAAACAACGGTATCACACTGTCTTAAGAAGATACGAGGGAATTAAATCAGTCCTCTTGCTATTTGGGGTTCTAAAATATGAAATGGCAGTCCTGGGGAATGATTTGGTACACACGTGTGTTTTGTTGGCCTTTAATTTGAAATAACACCACCACTTAAAATTGGAAGGTATCACAAAAGAAATCTCAATTTTGTATTTTCTTGAAGCCTCCAAAGATCTGGCAGAATACAGCCTACATGTGGCTGGAGCTAAGGCAAATCAGCGAGCCTCTTTTAGGTCTTGCACTCAAGTCTGGCAACCAGCCCTCTCCCCTTCCTGCCTCTGCCTGTCTATTGCACACATCCAGTTTTCTGCCTACACCTTCATCTTCTGAATGTGTGAAACCTGACGGTCCCAGGAAGGCGATTCAGAACGCTGAGGCAAAGAAAGTGGTGAGAATACTGTATAGCAGACCTAGGCTGAGTGTCACAGAGGATCCATGCCACCTGCCACCTCTGTCTTCATCTTGTCCCTTCAGGCCAGAGCAAGAGGTACCCTGATCTTTTGGCCTTTGCATGAGCCGCAGATGATTTTTTTCTGTTCCTGCATCTCAGTGTCAGGCCGTGCCAGCCTGCTCCAAAATGGCCTCTGCCATGACAGCTGTTCTCAGGCTTTTGGGTTGGATGTGAATCACTAACCATAGGCACAGGCTGAGGCCCTTGCTTCCCCCAGAAAGGGACAAAAGGAAGCAACTCTGCAATAAACCGTAGTTAACCCAATCATCTGGTCAACCCTACGTGTGTGTGTGTGTGTGTGTGTGTGTGTGTGTGTGTGTGTATGCATGCACATATGTATGCATGAGTGGACAAGCAAGGGAAGGTATGTATGAGTTTGGAGAGCACCTTGAATAGGAGGAGCCAGGTCAGGGCCCATGTCTAACTACCTTTGAGTTGGAGCACCCCACACAGAGAGATAGCCCAGCCCTGGTCAACCCAGTAGAGATGGAGAAAGTTTTGAAAAAGACACTTTAAAACCCAGACCTCCTGCAGTGCAGAAAAATGTAGAGAGGAGGGGCCCTGCTTGTCCCAGTTTTTAGGCAATAATGCTTACAGCCTTCCCTGTGTACATGGCCGCAGGCCCTGGGAATGTCACGGCACTTTTCCTCACCTTGTCACTTCAACTCCTCATTTTATTTTACTACTTTGATTTCTCAAAATACACTATTTATCCAGTCATTCATTCACATAAGACATCTATCATATATATATATATATGTATATATACACACACATATATGTATGCATCACATACTGTGCTAGAAACATGTTATGAAATTGTATAAAGAGGGTTGTGTCCCCATCCTCATGAGCCTGCTGTGTGGTACCCTATTGAGCTGAGGTTCTTTAGAGTTTACATTTAAAAAAAAATAATTGGATAAAAAGTAAGAGTCAGAATGGTAGAAGGCCTCGAGAAGAACAAGCTGGTATATAGAGAGACCATGCCTTTAATATTTTTAATCTCAGGCATACTTTAAAAGTCTAGGTTTCACTATTATTTCTTTAAGGAATACCACTTCGATCCAATTAATTTGTATAATATGTATTTAATGTAAATATGGATCACATTACAATTTATGTCTTATGGATGGACAATTGGCTTCTTCATATAAATTTTCTAAAAGCTACCAAAGCAGGGGTCTGGGTACACTTACAAAGGTGACTTTGGTGCACTTTAATTAAAGGATTAGTGGCTCAGAAAACCTCATAGGTTTAATTTTGTTTGTTAAATTTGATCAATCAAGTCCCCAGAAAAAGGTCTTACCTATACCTGGCACTTAATTAGGACTCAAGAAACTAATAAATCTGAGAATATGTAAAATGATCAATTTAATAGGTTTAGCTTGGCCTTTGTAGCACTCACCCTCTGCTTCCTGTACCCCTAAACCCTACCAAGATTAAGGTAATTTTGAACCTATTGAATGTTTTTCAATATGTTTTAGAAAAAAATTTCTCCATAATGCAGTTTAATGTTTTAACTGGCCACAAATAGAATAAACATTCATCGTTTGACTGTTACCGTACAAAAGGATAAAATCATCAGTTTCTTACACTTTAAAGTATGATATTAATTCTGGTTCAAAAACAATGATATAATCATAACCTTTCAAAAATAAAATTTAAATTAGAATAAGAAAACATATCTTAGTTTTTCAGAAGAGTGTTATAGGTCAGGAGTTCATTTTCAAGGACTTGGATAAGCTTGTTGGGAAATGGTAAGGATATGCACATCTCCACAGAGGTCGGGTGCACTGCATGGAAAAGGAGGTGGTGATTCTCTGTTCAAACCAATTTAAGCCTTCATCCCTACTCTGCCATTAGCACCAGGCAAACACCAAGCTTTGCATCCAATCAAGGAGATTGCATCCTTCTGCTAGGTACACTAATCAATGGTCCATTCCTTCCAAAAGACCTGTTTCAAGACTAGCATTGTCCTAAGTAGGAAGATTTAAACATTTATTAAGTAAATCGAATTCTCCTGCCATTGTATATATTCTTTCATCAAAATAAAAGACCTATTAAGTAAACATAAATCACAACTGAAATTGCCCTTAGCACCACACCATGTTGCAAGAACACTGTTCATATTTTCAATACCAAGAATGGCACCTCGGCTGTAAGAAAGCTTTTATCTTTTCTCTACTTTGCTTCTTGACTGTTTTGCTCAATTTCATATTCAGAATCAGTGCAGAAGTATAAGGATCCAGAAGGTTGGCTTCTGCTGTGCTAAATTTATATGTTCATGAACATAAATAACTAACACACACAAATTTATATATAATATATTAAGTGTTGTGATTCCTTGCTCTTACTTAGTTTTCATGGCAAATGCGTCCTGTAGGCTGGGGGATTCTGCATTTTGAACTAATTATACACACACACACAACTATAAAATGTACAAATGTATCAATCTATTAATCTCCATTGAAAAATATCTGGAAATTACCCACATCTTCAGTGAATTATAGTATCAATAGCAATGAACATGCATGATTGAATCCCATTATAATATTTACATATTTTTATTTCCTCTCGTAGTTACTTTGGCTAGCATTTATTTTTCCCAGTGGTGGAGCAACATCAGTGAAACAGTGAACTATATTATAGTGACAATTAATAGTATTTGAAATAAAATGTTCATGGTTAAATTATTTGGTTCTTGCCAGACCATTAAATTAGGGCTGGCAAATAGCCTTTCTATTATGTGCTGACTCCAAGTGATTTGAGACCCACTCTGAGGTCATTTCCAGCCTTAGAGGAAAAAAGGTGCTTTGTTAGACTAGGGACGTGCGTCATGAGAAAGGGTGAGGTGAGTGGTGAACTTCATGCTACATATATGCCCTCCCTGACCTAGACTGTTGTTAAATAATTCTATAATTTTTTCTAATATGAAATTAATTTATCCATTAAGACTGAGAAAACTGATGAACACTTCTCCCTACTAATAGCTGAAATGGAAATTCATTTTCTTATCTCAAAGAACAGGAGGGAGAACTCTGGGTACGGGAGATTTCAATGGTAAAAATTATTTTAATGAGTTGTGCTCTACATTTCAAAGCCATATCCTAAGTTCATGGCTGAAGATAGAAGAAATAAAAGAACAGCTATAACTCTACATTTTCAGCATGTTCCTGTTGCCTTTTTTTATCAGACAGCTAAAATCAGGGAGGGGAAAGCTGTTCATCTTTTAAGAATCAGCAATATCGTAAACCATTTCTCCTGACTTAACATCTTGATAATAAAAAATCTAGTATAATAAATTCATTGCTCTGCTGTGTTTTTATTACTGCAATCTCCCCCATGAATTCTCAGCTAAAAATATTCTGGGGGAGGCAGAAAAATGTCATTTGTTTGAGAACATAATTCTCCACCTGCAGTAAAAAAAAGGCATACAGTCTGTGAGAGTTGTCTATTATTTTCTAAAGATTGATATATAAGCTTAAATATTTATAGTAAATTAAAAAATAGATGGGAGTACATTGCACTATCAAGTTATTATATAGAAGTGACCACCATCAATTGTGAGCTAATATCCATCCCGACCTTCTATAAGGGGAAAAAAACACCCAAATCCCTAAAATAAAGAACATGGAATAAAAAAGAAGATGGATACTGGATTCATACCCTTGGCATCTATTTAGGAAAAATAGTTATAGTTTTTTTTAAATTTTGAAATAAAATGCATCAATTCAACTCTAGAATCTATTAATTTGTACTGTGTGTGGCACAACTTAAATATGGTTGGGATCAATGCATTCTGAGTTTTAGAAAAATGTTTCTTTGTGAATATGATCACTGTGTCTAAACTACCCTGGGCTGTAATGAGGCCTCTTTGGAAGTAATTTAACTGCAGTTTCTCATATATATGTATTTCAGGCAGACATAAGTGACCAGGTGCACATGTTGATACCCAGATTTGACTCACTAAATTCAAACTTACCTGGATTTTTGCTATGGGCCAAGGCAATAATCCAAAGATGAAAATAAATGGTCTCATCTGGACATGAGCAGGCAAATCACCAAGGGCAAACATGACTAACTCCTGTCATTATAAAGACTCTCAGATCCTCTCTCTGAAGTGACTCTCCCGTTGATTTCTCCATCCACGCCATCACTGCCTCATTTCAGAACTTCTCCATTCCTCCACCCATACGTAACACACCCTGGACTCCAGTAGATCTCATCTCTGCCACCCTCTCAAGGGGCACTGACAGAGCATCTTGGAGGGGGGGAAATCGCCAACGACTATAACATAATTCACTACTTTAGAACAGTGTTACCAATGCCACTTCAGAATCTGGCTTCAGTGCATCCCTCTAGTGTTATTTGCCTCGACTGAGAGAACTTTCAATATTTCTTGAATACCTTGCAGTCTTCTGTGACACTGTGTCTCTTTCTGCCGTCTTTCCCTTCTTGCTGTTCCAATGTATTCTCATCACTTGTCTTTGTTACCTTGTTTCCTGGGGTCAGGCAGGATTTTGCCTCTTCTTGTGGGCTCTGTTAAGAAAAACTGAAAGACTTTACAATGGGCAGCAAGGGATTTCTGGGTCCCCTTTCAGTAAACCATTGGCATTTTCTAGCTGGCCCTTTGGAGGTATCCTATGGTGACGTTGAGTGTCTTTTCCTAGATTATTTTACAACTCTGTAAATTGTGGAAAGTTTACAGTAATGCAAATGATTGCTGCCTAGAGAAATACAAAGAAACTTTTTTCAGAAGAGATACAATTGATGTATGCCTTTTAGAAAACATGATTTCAAACACTATATTTTATTGTTTTGCATAGTATTAAACCATTTTTATACCCTGGCTGGTGTGGCTCAGTGGACTGAGTGCCGGCCTGAGAGCCAAAAAGTCACTAGTTCAATTCCCAGCACCTGCCTGGATTGCAGGCCAGGTCCCCCGTAGAGGGCATGAGAGAGGCAGCCACACAGTGATGTTTCTCTTTCTCCCTCCTTTCCCCCTCTCTCTAAAAATAAATAAAGTCTTTAAAAAACCTAAAAAGTTGTTTAAAAAAACATTTTTGTGTCCATTAGGGAATTCATTTCAGCATTGTTGATGATATTATATATCATATATTTTTAACTGTGGATTATACATATTATATATAAAACACAATATATGTTAAAATACATATAATATATAATTTGAATTCTTACTAGTTCCCTTGTTAATAAAGGAGCTAAATAAAACATGTAATATCTTTATGAGAGTCAATGATTTCCATCAAAAACCTGTATTTGCACAATTTTGGATGGTGCACAGGCATACACAACGGATCCACCTGAGAGAGGGTGTTGGGGAGGTGCACCTCATGGACTGTTCAGTCCCTGATGTGTATTTTCTCAGCTCCCAGAGCGAATGCCAAGGAGCAATAAAATGTAACTATTGCCGACTCCGCTTCACTGTCCCACCCGTGTACTAACCGTGCGTGTGCACGTGTGGTTTGTACAGCGTCGTCATCTATGGCACACTGGTGACAACGATGATTAGAAAATGGATTTATGGTGTGATTTTTTTATCATCTCTGTCAGGTGGATGGTGGAGACATATTCTCTGATGAATGAGAGATGGCAGGGACGCTGGCGTGGAAGTCCTTTCTGTTTATGTTTCTCTTCTATTTGTGTGCTCACATCAATTAAGAATGTTCTGCCTAATGATAATGAAAACAACGCCTTCCTGTCTGAAGCAGTGAGTCGGGGGGGTGGGAGGGGCTTTGTGTTTCTGTGTTTGCTTCTGATCTTTGCTGAAGGTTGTAAACCCAAAAATATGTGCTCTCTGTGCCATTGTACCTGCGTGTCTCTGTGCCTGCAACAGAGAAAGAGCTTGACCTCTCGCTCTGTGAACATGTAACGTCTCCCCATTTCTGCAGCTTTTAATAAATTATATGTTATTTGACTTATTTTCTATTTTTTCTTTTTTTTTGTTCAATCTTCTACCTTGAAATCAGTGCATAGAGGCTACTTAATAAATGCCAAGAATAAGGCCATGTCAGCTATGAATACACCACACAAAGCTCCTTTTCCATAATGCGCTTTTTAAATTAAATGTATTGGGATGACATTCATTCATAGGGTCATATACATTTCAAGGGCACATTTCTATGATACATGATTTGTATTTGCATTGTGTGCCCCCCACCCACAGTCAGATCATCTACTGTCACCACATATTTGGCCCCATGACGCTCTTCTACCCGCTTTCCCTCCCTCTGGTAACCAGCATCCTGTGCTCTGTGTCTGTGGGTTTCCGTTTTATGTCCCACATAGGAGGGGGAAGCCACAGAAAAACAGAGTTTATTTATTAAAATTGTGTATTAATTCTTGCATGTGTAAACTTCAGTCACCTTCAAAGCACTCTCCATTTGATGCAACGCACCTATCAAGACATTTTTTCCACTGCTCGAAACGGTTTTTGAACTTGTTGATTTTGAGGCCTTTTAGTGCTTCTGGCATTTTTTGTTTCAATTCTTCCACAAAGGCAAAACCTTTCCCTTTGAGGACTTTTTCATCTGGGGAAACGACAAAAAAAAAGTCACTTGAGGTGAGATCTGGTGAATAGGGAGAGTGAGGCACAGGGATGATGCTGTTTTCAGTCAGAAGCTGCTGAACACTCAGCAGGGTGTAGGCGAGCGCTCATAAATCACCCACCATGAAGTGGGCAAATGTGTTTAAAGAGTCTTCAAAAAGAATTCACTGAAGCGGAATACAGCCTCTCACAACAACACCAGCTAGTCCACTGATCCAGATGGGTTCCTAGAACACTCACCTAGCGGGGGAAACCTGTACTACAAGGGGCCCGCCCTCCAGAAGATAATTCCATTTTTTGGGAGGGTTCTCACTTATATGAGTGAAATCATATGGTTCTTAGCTTTTTCTGACTGAGCTATTCCACTTAGCATGATATTCCCAAGGTCCATCCATATTGTAGCAAATGGCAGCATTTCAACTTTTCTTATGGCGGAGTAATATGCCATTGTGTACAAGCAGCACATCTTTATCCCATCCTCTACTGAGGAATGCTTTGGTTGTCTCCATGTGTTGGCTACCATGAATAATGCTGCAGTGAACATAAGGGTGCATATATCTTTGCAAATAAACATTTTTGTGTTTTTCAGGTAGACACCCCAAAGAAAGGTTGCTGGGTCATATGGTAACTCTATTCTTAATTTTTTGAGGAATTGCCATGCTGTTTTTCATAGTGACTGTACCAGTCTACATTCCCACCAGAAGTGACCGAGGGTTCCTTTTCCTCCACAACCTCGTCATCACTTGTTGTTACTTATCTGGTTAATAACAGCCCTTCTAGCAGGTATAAGATGGGACCTCATTGTGGTTTTGATTTGCTTTTCTCTGATAGCTGGTGAGGTTGAACATCTTTTCGAATATCTGTTGGCTGTTTGTGTGTCTTCTTGGGAGAGGTGCCTGTTCATGTCCTCTGCCCATTTTTTAAGTGGACTGTTAGGTGTTGATATGTGTGAGTTATTTACATATTTTGGATATTAACCCCTTGTCAGAGCTGTTGTTTGCAAATATTATCTCCCATTTGGCTGGTCGTCTTTTTGTCTTATTGTCAGTTTCTTTTGCTGTGCAAAGCTTTTTAGTTTCAAATAGTAGCATTTATTTATTTTTGTCTTTACTCCCCTTGCCTTTAGGGCACAAGTCATGAAATGTTCTCTATACTGCAAAAGAAACCATCAATAAACAAAAAGACAATCAACTGAATGGGAAAAGATATTTGCAAACAAAAACTCTGACAAGGCCTTTATTTATCCAAAATATATAAAGAACTCATAAAACTCAAAAACAACTAAACAAACAATTCAGTTAAAAAATGGGCAGATGGCCCTGGCCAGTGGGGCTCAGTTAATTGAAGCATTGTCCCATATACTGGAATTCTGCAGGGTTGATTCTTGGTCAGGGTATGTGCCTAGGTGACAGGTTCAATACTCTGTTGGGACACACACGGAAGGCAACCAATCGATGTTTCTCTCTTGCATCTCCATCTCTCTCTCCCTCTCTCTCTCTCTCTCTCTGTTTTTCACCCTTCTTCTCTCTCTAAAAGTAATGAAAAAAGGTCCTCAGGTGAGGATTAAATAAATAAGTAAATAAATAGGCAGATGACCCAAAAGACACTTTTCCCAAGAAGACAATATACATGGCCAGGACATGCATGAAAAGGTATTCAGCTTCACTAGCTATAAGGGAAATACAGATCAAAACCACAATGCGTTACCACCGCACATCTGTTAGAATGGTTGCTATGAATAAGACAAGAAATAACAAATGTTGAAGAATACTGCCGGTGGGAATGTAAATTGTTGCAGTCTCTATGGAAAACAGTATGGAGATTTCTCAAAAACTTAAAAATATAGCTACCATGTAACCCAGCCATCCCTCTTCTGAGTATTGATTTGATACATTTTAAAACATTTGTTCATAAAAATGTATGTACCTCCATGTTCATTGAAGCATTATTCACAATAGCTAAGACATGAAAACAACCTATGTGTCCTTTAACCAGTGATTGGATAAAGAAGAGGTAGTACATAAATACCATGGAATTCTGCTCAGTCATAAAAAAGGTGAATATTGCCATTTGCAACAACATGGATAGATCTTGAGAGCATCATGCTGAGTGAAATAAGACAGAAAATGACAAGAACCACATGATTTCACTCATGTGAAGTATAAAACAAAAAGCAAGAAACAAACACAACACACAAACTTGTAGACAGAGACCACAGTATGGAGGTTACGAAAGGAAGCAGAATGGGGGGTGGGGCAGAGGATAAAGAGGGTAAAGGATATCAAATATATGGTGACGGAAGGAACTGGGCTTTGGGTGGTAAGCACACAATGCAATACAGATGATGTATTCTAGAATTATACGTACACCTGAAACTTATATAAATGCTATTAACCAATGCTACCACAATACATTGAATTAAATATAAATAAAACATTGTTCAGAATTTAAAAATAAGCTGCTTTCTGAAAGGTAAATAAACTAATTTTAAAAATTGGGTTTTTCTTTATTGAAAAACCTTCCAAAATTATAGAAAATATGCACAAAAACTAGAGAAACATCACATGTGCAATGCAACAATTCTCTGCTCTGATAATGTCTTATTCATACAATTAACGAATAGTTGCCTATAAATTCAATACATATTAAGGTACTTCACATATTAAACAACTCATTTGAACATTGTTATTTTTACTTAAAATAAGAGTTGGAAAGGTTGTTTTCTATGAATTTGGAGAAAATTTGGAACAAAAATTTCCCAGGTAACAAATTCTTTCAGTTAAGGTAAAGAAGCATAAGAAAAGTACTTATACATATAAAGGCTCACTTATTACTTAGTATTAAAATTCCATTATAAAATAACATTGAATTCAACTCCTAATGATAAAATTTTATCTAAGAACATCTAAGCAAATCAATATTTAAATGGCTAAGCATAATCCAGCTCTGGCAGTTTTAAGCATGATAATTGAACTTTTAAAATATTTATAGATACTAAGAAGAAAACCATTCCAGTTGCAAATTTCTTGAGGAAAAAAGTTCACATATATTAAAACTGTAAAAGAAAATAAAGCTAGTGATTCACTGAATCAAAGATTTAAAAATCAACTATTTGGGGCCCTCTTGGTAAATTTTTCTTATTGGACATATTAATTTTAAAATAAAATGGTAATTTGTCGGAATGAAACAGAGAGAAAATAAGGTGCACTCCTTTCGTAGGAATATGCAAAATAATCAGAATCACAAAAAGCAGGTGGTATTACAGAATCTCATTTCCAGTAGATGTCAATTTCTGAAACCAATAAAATAGACACAAAAGTGAATGAAACTTAATATTTAAATGAAATGATAACATGCTATACGGATTTACAGATCCACGCTCTATGGAACTCACTCCATTTTTCTCATCAATTTTTGACATCATAAAAAATTGTAAATATTTACCAACGCAGTGACCGGCCTCAGGGCCTCGTCTTCCTAGTGTGGGTCTGTAGTCCCACGCGGTGTCATCTCCCTCTGCACAGCTCTGTCCTCTCTCTGTCTTCCCTGCAAACACCGGTTGCCTTGGCCTCTACAAGGTCTCTCCTCTGCTCACGGAGCCCACGAAGCTCTGCTGAGCTTGCCCCTCCTCCCACTGCAGCCTGAAAGGGCTCCAAACGCAGGGACGTGGGGCAATCACAGGACTCCCTGCTTTCCTTTCTTTTGTTTTGTTGCCTCTCAGAAATCACTTTCCTTTGTTACGTGATGTAAAATGTCTTGAAAGTCATCATTCCATATATTCTTCTCTCTCTCTTTTTTAAACAGTTGTTTCAAGTTGGAGGGTCCTTGTTATTCTATCTCTTCGTCAGAGGTAGAAATCCTTGTCGGTACCGTTACAAAAAACAAAACAAAAAAACAAAAACAACTTTCACTCCTTCTGAGTCTAATACACTCCACATATCATACCACTTGGGAAGTACCAGGATAGGCGAAAAATATGGTAAAATTATTTAGTAGCTTGTGATCTATGAACTCTACCTTGCCTTGAATCTTATTTGGATTCCTCAATAGCAGACACTGAGGTAAAGATCCAGGTGAAAGTGATTCATTAGAATAAGTTCCCAGGAAAGCCAGATGGGAATGCAGAAAAGTAAAGAGATGGAGGGCAGTCAAGCCTGGACATCAAGCCGAGTCTTCAGAAATTAACTTTGGCTCAGTGTCGCAGGAGAACCACGGAGAAAACGTCAGACCTCAGAACTGAGGGGTGACGGGGTGATAGAGTACTTATTCCCCTCACCTGTCCATGATTGGTTAATGGTTACCCAGGCAGAGGTATATTCTTAGTGCTCCTTGACTGCAGACACACTTTGTTCTAGCAACCTGCAGGTTGAACAGGCACTGAATACCAGGCTGCTCTCAAACTGGTAGCTGGTGTGTATAAAAATGTGATGCTGGGAGATGTGAGCAGAACAGTAATCGCATCAGCTACCCAGTGCTACTTCAGCGTGCATGGGGATCACCCAGGGGTGTATTGCAATGAGGGCTCTCCTCCCGTAGGTCGGTGCCTGACTCGAGGTAGGGCTGGTTCTGCTGGTCCCCAAGCATATCCACTGCTCCATCTCTGCTGGGACCTAAAAGGAGTGGGTGGTGGCTTTTATTTGTCTCCTTTCCTGGCCCTCACTTCACACCAGCAGGGATGTCTATTAAGATGTTTGTCTTATTTTTTTAGTTGGTTGGTATATTTTTGTACTGTTGAGTTTTAAGAGTTCTTTGTTAATTTGGGGTAGCAGTCCTTTATCAAATATGTCTTTTGAAAATATTTTTCCCAGTCTATGGCTTACCCTGCTCATTCTCTTGACATTATTTTTCACAGAATAGAAGTTCTGAATTTACAGAAGTTTTGAATTTACTGAAATCCATCTTGTCAATTTTTTTCCTCATAAATAGTGCCTTTGGTGTCATATCTAAAAAAATCACCACCATGCCCAAAGTCATTTACATTTTCTTTTATATTATCTTCTAGGACTTTTAAATTTTTTGTACTTTACATTTAGGTCTAGGATCCATTTTGAGTTCATTCTTGTGTCTATATTCTTTTTTTGTTTGTGTTTGCATGTGGATGTCCAGCTGTTCAAGCACCATGTGTTGAGGACTCTTTGCTCCATTGTATTGCCTTTGCTCCTTTGTCAAAGATCTGTTGACTATATTTACGTTGGTTCACCTCTGGGCTGGCTATTCTGTCTCATTAATATATTTGTCTATGTAGCTTAGCATTTAGGGGTATGTAGGATACTTATTTATCTGTCTGTCTACCATCCAAAGCCTATTTTCATGTTTAGGAAACCCCAATATTTCATGATTCTTGCTAGGAAGTAAAACACCCTCCCTAAAAATGGTGGATATTTATATTCTTGGTCATTCTTCTAGCTAAGGCACAGGCATGTGGCCTGATCCCCATTAGTCAGATAGACCCAAGCTGGACTTGAACCCATCAGCCAGTGCTGAAGGAGGGAGGGGAAGAAGAAGAATCAGTCTCTCTCTCTCTCTCTCTCTCTCTCTGTCTCTCTCTTGCATACAATACAACTTGATCTTAGTAGTGGCATCAAGGTTGAGATACTAAGGCTTAAGTGGCTCACATCCGGTGACCAGAACAGCTCACGATCCAGTGCTCCTTGATGCTGGCTGAGATTTCTATGACAGGCCAGTTCTGCTGTGTGATTGTGGACATTAGTCCTCACAGCCGAGCTTCATCCCTGTCTTCCAACTCACCAACAGTGTGAGGACAGACCTTGTGTCCTCTTAACGAATCCCTCTCCTGTGACTTCAGCTCCAGTCAGCTTTTGTTGTTTGCAACTAGGAATTCTGGCTGATCAGGGGAGATTAGAACAGAGTTAACAAGGATCCGGATCCTGAAGGACTCCTTAAACCATGTTAACGAATTTTGAATTCACTATTAGTGTTGTGCAAAGTCGTGGAAAGATAGGAAGGAAGAGAGTGATAATAAGCAGATTTGCAATTTAGAACGATCGCCCTGCAAGCTCCCAGAAGACGGTAATTGTTTTCTGCTGTTTACTGATCTCTGCTCAGTGCTCAGAATTGCATGTGGCCTGCATTCTAGTTGGCTGAATAACTGATGGAACTGTTTCTCTGATTTAATTGTGTTCTGTTTATTATTTTTAATTGAGGTAACATTGGCTTGCAGCATCGGATAAGTCTCAGGTGTACGGCATTACATGAATGATGGGACCTTTAATGAATGGATTGGAGGAAGACATCCATGTAGAAGGATGTTGTGGTAACAATCAAATGGCAGTGGAGATCTGGGCTGAGTTCTTGAAGATTCCGTGTAATACATGGACTCACGAGATTGACATGTAGGAGGCAGGGCAAGTCAGAATCTAAATAATGTGCATGGAAATTACATACCAATATTTTAAAAGGCAAATATGCTTTAAAATTAAATTACACTTACAATGGTGACAATTTTAACAATGAAATGTAATATGAATAGAGAGGAAATGCAGGAAAGTATGGGTTCCAAAGTTTTTTCCATCCCCTAGCACTAGTAATATAGACACAGCAATGTCAAGGGGGAGACATAGAATGAATAGAAGTGACTTCCAAGGCCAAACAAGTGCTCACACCAAGGGTGTTAACAATCACTCAGAGCTGAAGAGATCAACATATTATCAGACACAGCCGTTTCAGCTGTTGGAGTACCCTAGCTCTTCCTGCGTTATTTGGATTACCCAGGCTGTCACTTTTCAACTAAACCTAACAGTGGATTCAGTTAAGTAGATGAGGGGGATTTAAAAGATAAAACCAGACTGGCGTTCCACACTCCTTCTTTCTGAGGCCTCAGAGACAATTTAATAAAAAGGAGGAGACATAATATTAATTTTTCTGAGTTCTTGTTTGGTTGGATGACCTCGGTAAAAGCAAGTAGGTGAATTTAGAAATTAGTTTAATTGGCTGTTATTACCCTTCTGCTGTTTCACTGGATGAATTTGCCGGTCATTCAAGTTGATTCACTAATGGAGCAGTTAGATGAGACAGACAGGGCATAAACACCGATGGAGTTCCATAATTCCTCCCAGAGCCTCCTGCCAAATCACATATCCGAACGTGGGATTTTACTGAACGTTCTCAAAACAACACTCAATACTGTGAAAGGAGTTCAGCGGTGAAATATTCACATAATAGGTTTTTCTGCAAGTTCCCATCCACAGGTGCCATTTTCTCTCTTACATTAGCATGCAGCATTGATATTCTGAGAGAAAGAAGTCCCTATGCGTTTAGGGACCAACCAACGACTTTGATAAAATTAAGTCAACAATATATATTTTTTAAATTTCCAGTAGCAATATTCTTTGATGCAATAGAAAATGCATGTTGTCTGGGCTATTCTGTCCAGGAGAAAATCATTTAATTGTGAACGAGGTATGGAGCCTTAATCTCTGTTTTAGTAGCCAATACATTTGGTCAATTCTTTAACATCTTCATGCTGCAATTTCAATTTTGGGGGAAAAATTAAACATTAAACTATTTTAAATATTATCACCAGTTAACACCTTCTGACCTAGTGTGTGTGTGTGTATGTGTGTATATGTATATGTATATGTATATGTATATGTATATGTATATGTATATGTATATGTATATGTATATGTATATATATACATATATCTCAAGCAGGGCTTTGGGGACCTAATTTGTTGGCTCCAGAAAGCTGACCTCAACCCTAATAGCATCTTTGAGAGAAATTCTCAGCTTTACAGTGACGTTAATTTAACACATTTATCAGACTATTTACCTGGATATTTGCCTTGAGGGAAAGGGAATGAGTAAAGAGGAAATTCAGCCTCAGGAGGGAAAATGGAGCCCCAGAAGGATAAAGTATGTGGACTCTCCCACCGCTGATTTCCCCTCCCGTACCTGACTGTCAGGCTCACTGTGATGTATTTAATGAAGGTCACTGAGGGAGCACACGAAATGATCCAGCTGGAGAAGTAAAGCTAGAAATGTGTGCATGTCACTATAATAAAACATCAGCTTGAGAAGGGAAGACTTCACACAGCCAGCTAATAAGTTCTGCTTTAACCAAAATGACTGATTGTACCTCAGCCACAATAAATGCAGAGCACAAACATCATTAACATACTTTTGTCCCTGCAACTCGCACAGTGCTTCACAATGCACGGTGCTGAATAAATATTTGCTGAATAAGTGAAGAATCTTATATGTGGTCTCCCTATTTTTGTGGTGCACAAATTCAGTCTCTAACCTAAGCTTCAACCTGCGCGCTGTCTAAACACCGTGTGAGTTTTCTTCATTTGCCTGCTTTGTTTCTCGGTGACTATTCCAAACCTTTCCCATTCTCCTCCAGACCTCACCCCGCCCAAATACCTCTCATCTATAGAAACTCCTTCAAATTTAATTCCCATCACATCCAAATGTACCTCGACTCACCTTTCATTTCTCTCCTCTAGGCTAAGAAGGCAGGTGTCCCCTCTCTGCCCAGGCCAATCTGTGCACAGGTGCCATTCTCCCTCTGACCCTGGACTCCAGTGTTCCTCACACTCAGGTATCTCCAGTTCCTTCCCTTTAGCCTGTAAAGAAGCCCCTCCCCCCACAAAAGACTAAATCACGTCTTTACCTTGTGAGTGTTCTCACCTCCCTGCGTTTCTCATTCCCCTTTTTTTCCAGGGACCACTTCTTCCACACCAGGAGTTTATCTACCTGTTAAGGCTGAATGTCTCTAATGAAAAATTTCCACGTCAAAGTGTTCCCTTGAGGTTTCTAAGTCCAATTGTTCACTTGTTTTCCTTCCTTCCTTCCTTCCTTCCTTCCTTCCTTCCTTCCTTCCTTCCTTCCTTCCTTCCTTCCTTTCTTTCTTTCTTTCTTTCTTTCTTTCTTTCTTTCTTTCTTTCTTTCTTTCTTTCTTTCTCTTTCTCTCTCTCTTTCTTTCTCTCTCTCTTTCTTCCTTTCTTTTCTTTCTTTCTTTCTTTCTTTATTTCATTACTTTATTTATTGAGTATTTTTTTACTGCATATCTACCGTGTGGCAAGAATAGATTAATACAGGGATGGAAATTACATAAAAATATATAAGATCCCAGCCTTCATGAAGCTTTAGTGTTTCACAATCCTGCAGTGCAATGATTCCAGAAATAAATAACAGATGTGACAAGCACGGTGACAGAGAAGAGAGCACATCACAAACAGAGCATTCCAACCCCCCAAGTTTGCTTCTTGTTCAGTGTTATCTCTCAGTAGGTGCTTCCGCAGACCTTCCAACTTCTTCACAGAGTTGTAGGAGTGTTGACTTTGACCCCTTCCTGAATCCTGACACCAACCCATCCTGAAGCCCTACTCACTTTCCTGCCTGTGACATTCCCCTCAACAGCATTGGCACATCTCGGCCGCCCCTGCCTTGCCTGCACTGCCTCAGCAGTAGTGCGGTTGGTCTCTCTGTCTTCAGTCCTGTTTCATTTTCAAATCCGTCCTCACATTGTCAGAGGAATTTACATAAAATGCAAATCTGACTATGTTAGTCATTTACTATTTTGGTCTGGGTAATTGGTGCCGGTTATTGTAACAAACATCACCAACATCGGAGAAGCTCAAAAGAATAAGGGTGTAGTTCTTGGTCGTCTTCAAGTCAGACACAGGTTGCATGGATCTCCTTGGTAGCTCCCCTTTAAGGGGTGTCTCAGTGATTTGATTCTTTCTGCTTTGTCAGGCTTCCTCTCAGAACTGTACCTTTGGGGCCCCTGCATAAGTGGATGAGGGTGAGTTGAGGGATTTCACAGATGACAGTAGGGGCTGGCTCAGTCACCATTTTCGTTACCTTGGCCAGAAGGTCGGTATGGACCCATCCTAACTGCAGTTTAATCTCCTGGGTGCCAAGGGAAACAAAGCAAAGATTGTGAGCTGCCAGCTAATCCCTACCTGACCTGCTTTAATTGTCTTTAACTTCTTACAGACTCAATAGATCTAGCCTCTTATATGGATTATGAGGCCCACGTGCCAGAAGTACCATTTTTGTTGTCTCTCTTCCTTTATTTTAATACCCTTTCTCACTTTTCCTCTCTATCTCTCTTGTCTTACTCTCTTCCTTAAAAAAATGCCAATATCTATATTTTCTTACATGGGTACAGTTTTCGAATAGATGTTGTATGTTAAAACAAATTGCTTCTCACAATATTTTTATCTTAGGTGTCAGAATCAATGGATTAAACTACATTTACAGAAATCCTTGTTTAACTAAGGTTTTGCTTCTTTTTGTATGAATCACTAACTCATTGAAGTATTTTCTGGGTGGAAACTGGAAGTCTTAATATCTCAGATGCACCTAACATTTCAAAAGTGACGTGGGAAGGGATTTACAGGTGTCAAAACATGTCCTCTGTCTAAAAGGGCAGGCTTTCCAAAGGTGTCAGGATGAGAAATATTTTCTAAATGCCTATGATACCTCTTTCCTTAACCTTTTCACCAGAGTAAATACGTGACCACTCCCAGAGCTCAGGTCAGAAGCTGGGCGGGATTAGCCACCAGGCCCAGCACGTGAGAGGCAAGTGTAGAACCTACGGTGGCCTGAGCTTTCCACCTGGAGAATAGGGTCAAAACCAGTGTGCAGGGGCCTCACATTAACACTGTTTTCTTGGGAACCATCCCAGGATCACACTCTCTCCATCACATTGTCTGGATCAAGGGCTGAACCCCTTCTAGCCTCTTGCTAATTGTACAAAATAGACTGATAATATTGACCTCACAGGACTGTTACAAGGAAGAACTTTGACACCACAGTAAAGCTTTAAACTGTTGGCTTTTAGTAACAATATGAATATTACATTGGCAAAGTTAGTAGAAAAATAGGTAAGCACTTACCACAATAGAACGTCAATGACATTCTTTTTTGCATTTATTTATTTTTTTATCATTTTTAATTGTTGTTTGAATATAGTTGTCTCCATTTTCCCACCACCACTTTCCCCTATAGGCAAAGGGGAAGGGAGGGAGAGAGAGAGGGAGAGGAATATCAATGTGTGGCTACCTCTTGCACAGCCCCACTAGGGAACCTGGCCTGCAACCCAGGCATGTGCCCCGACTGAGAATTGAACCAGCGACCCTTTGGTTCACAGGTCGGTACTCAATCCACTGGGCCACACCAGTCAGGGCTTTCACACTCTTCCTAATTCAGAGAGTGTATAAATGTCTAGGAAAGGCCAGGTTTGAGGGCGCTATGAACAGGGTGAGTCTAACATAGCCTGTTCCCAGTTTTGCCTAAATCAACACCATTGAGCCATACCACCCGTGCAAGAAACTTGGGAGTATGTATTATTTGGGGGGTGGGGGAGGATGTTCTTGTTCAAATAGATCTAATTTTAATTTCTAGTATAATTATGTTTTTTAACAGCCAGCAGGAACTAGGAAATGAAACTGTCAAGAACAACAAAGCTTCTGGTACTTTAAAAGAGCAAGCTGTCCTTTGTCAAAACATCTTGCCTCGTAGTAGCGGTAAATCCCCATAGAGATACAGTGGAGATATTAGAAAATCTTTGTATTCACACAGCTCACTTTTGCTGGTTTCACCCCAGGGAGTCAGTGTGCAGCTTTGGAAACCAGAATGTAGCTTTTGCTTATGTAATCATTTTAGGTCAGGAGCCTCCCTGAAGATGCTCCGAGGCATTGTGAAGATAAGAAAGATTGTGTGTGGAAGACGACAGAGAAAAGTTTGGTTGGGGTGCCAGCAGCCCTCATGAAGGAAACGGAAAAACTAGCTTCAAGGGAGCCTTGGTATGTAATTCCAAGTGTCATGTAAAGAATGTCCCAAATTCCATTTCGTATAGTGTGTGTCCTGGCTGACCCACCTGCTGGACACAACTAAAAGCGCCTTCATGAAAATACAAAAAAATATTGTCTTATATGAGCTAATGAGATGGCAAATGAGTACGGTGTATTCAGAGGCCATAAACTGAGTGAAAGTGGGAAGGCACCAAGGAAAGCAGAGGGCTGATGTTGGCTTTTTGTCTTAAGGGCATTTGATGAACCAGGGCACCATGAGCTGTGAGCTTCACTCCTGTTCAGGACAAGGTAAGCCAGATGCACAGCCCAGGGCCAGCCCAGGTGAGTGCCCAGGAGAATCCCCACAGAATCCACAAAGAGAAATAGCACCCCTGAGCTCAGAAAAACATCAAATATTGAAATGATTAGGCATAGCATATAAAATAAATATTTTAATATGTTTCAAGGAGAGAATATATGGATAGTCATTGAACTCCTCTTTCAGCCTTTCTGGTGTTCGAAATTTTTCAAATAAAATGTTAGAGGGCAAAAAACCTGGGACTAGAAGTTAACTTCCTTGAAATAAAAAAGAATAAAAATAAAAATGTACAGCAAATATCTTACTGAATAGTAAAATGTTAAAAGCATTGCTCCAGGCACTGGTGTCCAAAGTCAACACTTCCATTTAAAATTATGTGGAGGTCTCAGCAGTAAGTTACAAAAAGAAATAAAGGCTATAGGCCAGAAAAAAAGGAATTAAACCCTCATTATTTAGGCAACATGATTATCTGCAAAGACTACTAAAAAATAATGTGTAATAATAGTTTAATAAATCTGCTAGATCTGAAATCAATGTATGACAATGAGTTGAATTCCTACAATAGTCTAGATAATGCGTTTTTAAATAAAACTATCATTTACTATAGCATCAGTATTCCAAAATCTGAGGAAGATATTTTTTGACAAAGTTGAAAAGCTTAATGGGAGGCCATTAATGAAAACTTATGTAATATACAGACATATAATAATTGTGGATTGGATTATTACTATCACAAAAATGTTGATCTCAAAATTCACCCACAATTCACTGCTATTCCAGCAAGCTTTTATGTAGGACTTGAAAACATGCTTGCAAATAAACATAGAAAAATAAGAGGCCCAGAATAACCCCAGTCTGAAAAAAGAACAAAGTACACAGCTTGCCTTACCAGATATCAAGAATTAATGTATATTTGTAGTAATCAATTTAGGGTCTTGCTAATGACCGAGCTAACTGGTGAAATTTTCATCCATTTCAGAAACAGACTTACCCAGGT
>VMDR010012632.1:0-26236 GCA_007922815.1 Macrotus californicus | reverse complement strand
AGAAACTTCCTTAATTGGAGCAAAGTATAACTCTGAAGTTGTTCTTTATTTAGGCTTCTTCTACATTTCTAGTCCAAACTGAGGATTTAGGACAGTTTTGAATATGAACAGAAGGTCACGGGGAAGAGTAAAAAAAAAAGGGGATGAGGGATTCTTTTCATTTTGTTAATGAGGTTATGGGACTCATTCATGAGAGGCGAATGCAAAAGTCCTTTTAGAATAGAGATCTGCATTTCAGATATGACCAACTTTGGCTCAAATGGAGTTACATAAGAAAATTGATTTTTCATTAAATTGTTCCATCTTTTGATCATTTTCCTGTAGTATTTTGGTGATAGAGAGCAATTTCCTCTCCAGCTGTTAGTTGATTCAGGCTATTCAGTAACATGGGAGCAGGAGGATGGAATTTGTGGTCCTAAAGTCATGTTGTTTCCTTGTGTGGCCCTCCTCTAAGGACCTAGGTAGGGTGATGGCAGAAACAGTGGGAGCTGGTGACCTGTAATAGAAATCCCATTCATAGCCCTTCTATTTAATCAGTGCCTCTGTCCAGGAACAACACTTGGCATTTTCTCCTGGCCATAATTAAGAAGGGCTAGAAAGGAGACCTGAGAAAGAAAATAGAAAACCCTAGCTTGAAGAACTACCTTGCTGCTGTCCTCTGGGACAGTGAGGCTCAGCTCATCTAAACCTTTCTTCTACGCTATTTAGCTGCCATTCTCCTTCCTAACCTTCTCTCCTCTCATCCCCACCCGGGGACAACTTCCCTTTTCACATTAATTCCCTTCTTTTCAAGATACAATTCAAACAACCTCCTCTTCAAATACTTTCCCTTACCAGGAAGAAAAGTTCCAAATTTGTCCACTTTTGAAGGCAGGGAGCAAGATACTCGCAGGAGGTTGGCTTGACTTTCAACCCGAACCCAACCCATTCCCTCTCCTGCATGCTGTTATTTAAGGCCCTGTACACAGGGAGTTTTCCATCAACACTAATTTGCTAAGAGATTAATTATTTGTGATAAGATTGAGTGAGAAGGTAAGAGAAGAAAACCAGGAGCTAGAAAGAATTCAAGAAGGAAATTATTTATTCCTATTAGTACTAGATATCTGTCCCAATTTCTTCCCTCCTACGGTGTGGGGCACAGCAGGAGAAAAATCCATCTTTGACCCTAGGGCTTCCTAATTCTCTTTGTGAGTTTGGTTCATGCTTGGCTCAAGAAGAGAATTGCTCAGCTGTTATTTGGTGATCAAAATTCTAAAAGCTGCTCAAAATTTGTTAGATCTGGAAAAGAGTGGCAATTGTGAGCTCCTGAGCTCCCCTGTGCTTTACTGCCAGCCAAGGGTGGCCAGCCAGGGCAGAGCAGTCTCAACATCTGTGGAGCATTGCTGTTGATTTCCAGGAGGCTGACAATATTTTCGCTATTGGCTGATGCTGGTACCATGGCATCCTCTTTAAGATGGGAAAACCTGGGCATAGAAAGGAAAATCAATGTGATTCAGTGAAGGAGTCAAGGCAACAGCGTCATGTCTTGTGATTTTATCCTGTTTGCTGGAGTTGCTTGGTACAGTCATGCCTCCTCTCAGATAGCCAGGCAGCGACCTTAGCTCTTGGTATAAGACTTCTAAATGCAAGGGGATAAATCGTGCAAGCTTCTAGCCACATCTTTGTATGAGTATATAAGACTATCTTTCATCTTTTTCCTGACTTTTCTTGTCATCAGATAGACAATTAGTAGTGGGAGTGGGGGATTCTTTACAGTCACCTCTTAGCCTCACTGGAGACCTAATCCGCCCCATCCTGTCCTTCAGGGTATCTACAGCTGCATCCATGGCGTGGCTATTGAGGAGCGTCAATCGGTGATGAATTCCCCCACTGCGACCATGAACAACACACACTCCAACATCCTGCGCCTGCTCCGCACAGCCAAGAACATGGCGAACCTGTCCGGGGTGAACGGCTCTCCCCAGAGCGCCCTGGACTTCATCCGCCGCGAGTCATCCGTCTACGACATCTCTGAGCACCGCCGCAGCTTCACGCATTCCGACTGCAAATCCTACAACAACCCTCCCTGCGAGGAGAACCTCTTCAGCGACTACATCAGTGAGGTGGAGAGAACTTTTGGTAACCTGCAGCTGAAGGACAGCAACGTGTACCAAGATCACTATCACCACCACCACCGGCCCCACAGCATCGGCAGCACCAGCTCCATCGACGGGCTCTACGACTGTGACAACCCACCCTTCACCACCCAGCCGAGGTCCATGAGCAAGAAGCCGCTGGACATTGGCCTCCCGTCCTCCAAACACAGCCAGCTAAGTGACCTGTATGGCAAGTTCTCCTTCAAGAGTGACCGCTACAGTGGCCACGATGACTTGATCCGCTCAGACGTGTCCGACATCTCCACCCACACCGTCACCTATGGGAACATTGAGGGCAACGCCGCCAAGAGGCGTAAGCAGCAATATAAGGACAGCCTGAAGAAGCGGCCGGCCTCGGCCAAGTCCCGGCGGGAGTTCGACGAGATCGAGCTGGCCTACCGTCGCCGGCCGCCCCGCTCCCCGGACCACAAGCGCTACTTCAGGGACAAAGAAGGGCTACGGGACTTCTACCTGGACCAGTTCCGCACGAAGGAGAACTCGCCTCAATGGGAGCACGTGGACCTGACCGACATCTACAAGGAGCGGAGCGAAGACTTTAAGCGTGACTCCGTCAGTGGCGGAGGGCCCTGTACCAACAGGTCTCACCTCAAACACGCGACGGGCGACAAACACGGCGTGGTCAGCGGGGTCCCTGCACCTTGGGAGAAGAACCTGACCAACGTGGAGTGGGAGGACCGCTCCGGGGGCAACTTCTGCCGAAGCTGCCCCTCAAAGCTGCACAACTACTCCTCGACGGTGGCAGGGCAGAACTCGGGTCGGCAGGCGTGCATCCGGTGCGAGGCCTGCAAGAAAGCAGGCAACCTGTACGACATCAGCGAGGACAACTCCCTGCAGGAGCTGGACCAGCCGGCTGCCCCCTTGGCGGTGACGTCAAACGCCTCCACCACCAAGTATCCCCAGAGCCCAACTAACTCCAAGGCCCAGAAGAAGAACCGGAACAAACTCCGCCGGCAGCACTCCTACGACACCTTCGTGGACCTGCAGAAGGAAGAAGCCGCCTTGGCCCCCCGCAGCGTGAGCCTGAAAGACAAGGGCCGGTTCGTGGATGGGAGTCCCTACGCCCACATGTTTGAGATGCCAGCTGGTGAGAGCACCTTTGCCAACAACAAGTCCTCAGTGCCCACTGCCGGACACCACCATCACAACAACCCCGGCAGCGGCTACATGCTGAGCAAGTCGCTCTACCCTGACCGGGTCACGCAAAACCCTTTCATCCCCACTTTTGGGGATGACCAGTGCTTGCTCCATGGCAGCAAATCCTACTTCTTCAGGCAGCCCTCAGTGGCAGGGGCGCCGAAAGCCAGGCCGGACTTCCGGGCCCTTGTCACCAACAAGCCAGTGGTCTCGGCCCTTCATGGGGCTATGCCAGGCCGTTTTCAGAAAGACATCTGTATAGGGAACCAGTCCAACCCCTGTGTGCCTAACAACAAAAACCCCAGGGCTTTCAATGGCTCCAGCAATGGGCATGTTTATGAGAAACTTTCTAGTATCGAGTCTGATGTCTGAGTGAGGGAAGAGAGAGGTTAAGGTGGGTATGGGAGGGTAGGGCTGTGGGTGTGTGCTGCGCATGTCACGGAGGGTGATGGGGGTGAACTTGGTTCCCATTTGCTCCTTTCTTGTTGTTTTAATTTATTTATGGGATCCTGGAGTTCTGATTCTTTCTGAGGGCATCCCTGGTGACCAGCATTATCTCGCCTCCCTTTCCAGTTCGCTCCCCCTCCTCCCATCTGTCTCATTCCTGCTCCCACAGAGGAAGCAGTGGGCTCGCTCCGCATGGGGAGGCCAAAATGGAATAAGGAGGTGGCTGCTGGTGAGCCTTGTCCCAGCATGGAAGGATGCTGTCGCCCACTTTGAGTGGAGCAAGGAGAAGCAAAAGGAGACCACGTGAGCACAGGGTAGCTGTTCCCAAACTGATCTTTATGTTTAGGTGAGACAGCAAAAGCATTCAAATAAGACCACGTAACATGTGAATGAAGAGAGGCTTTTGCTAAATTCTCGGTGCTTTGATGGTATCTGTTTAGGGATCATGTGCCAAGCAGAGGTGGGGGAAGCCATGTGTGTTGGTATATAAGCCAAAAAATGCTTGCTTCTATTCCATGAGACACATTAGTGGTGAACAAAAGGTTATCGATAGATGACAAAAAGTACATCATAGCAGTCTTTCATGGTGCCTTAGAGGCAAGAGAGTATGGACTGCATGTGTATGTGTGTCCAAACACACTTGCACACATATAATCAATACATACATGTAGGCAGGGGCCTATAAATGTAGAGAAAGCAATCCTGACATGCTTCTTTCAATATTCCTCAGCAATCTGTTTTTTTTTTGGCTTATATACAAACAGAGATGGTCATGTGTTACCTAAAATTTTGGCTGTCTCATCCCTTCACCCTTCCTGAATGAGAAGAATGGAAGTTCTTGACAGAGAAGATTCTGTGGTCTAGACAGAAAGGTGGCAAGCAATCCTGCAAGAGCAAGGTACAAAAGTAGTATCTCCAGCTACCAATACTTTCAACTGATTTTGGCCAAGAACTTTCCAGGAAGGCTAAAGGGAAATAGAAGTAGCCCTGATTCTTTTGCCCACACCTGAGAGCAAAAGATTCTATAAAGCTCTCTTGAGCTTTAGACCCTCAGCTGGTCAAGGTTTGGGGAGGAGCTGAGTGGCTTTGAAAAATAGAGGAGTAGTTTGTGGTAGGGTAAGTGAGAGAGGGGGATGTTTTCAACGCTTTGATCCCTTCTTACTTAACCTGGAGCTAGGAGAGTGGGCTTGTTCCCCCAGAATTGATCACAACTGATAAGGAACAGACAGGTAAGAGGAATGAGCTTGCTCATGAGTACAGCTCTGAGGCATGGAGGGAGGGGAAGAGATTTGGAAGTAGGGGAAAGGGGAGGGCACCCCCGCTACCCCATTGAGTCTGGTTCCCTCAGAAGGTGACATTGAGGCAGTGTGAACACTCTTGGTAGAAGCCCTTCCACCTTCCTTCAACACCTCATTTCCCTCCCAGAGTGTACCAGTCAAGAATAAAGTATATGTGGAAAAACTCCAGGAATGAGGGTACTGGCAGATGTGATGCCCCTTTCACTAAAAGTTGGAAACTTGAGAAGGGAAATGAATATTTGTCACTGCCGGCCCTGAAACTTGGGGGAGGGGTGTTGTATGGGTCAGTTCCGCTGTCCGGCATTCCTCCTCTTACACAGGTGGCAGCCAGAGAGCCCCGGGTCTGTTTGGAAGCTTGACTGCAGGATCTCCATGTTGCACACAGGACACATAAACCAGAAAGGTGCTCATCCTCCTCTGGAAGGAAGCTGCCATGTCTCTTCAAGTCACACCCTCCAGGGCTGCTCTCTGCCTTCTGTTTGCCCTGACTCACTACCCTTCCTCATTCCCTACCCTTGACTGCTATCCCCACCCTCCTCCTTGATTTTTACCTCAGTATCTTTCATTTTAAAGCCAACTGAAGGCCTTGTAAAGCTTTGTTTTCTTTCTAAGACGAGCCTGGGGGCAAGGGGCTGAACCTCTCACAAACTTGAAGAGAGGAGCATGGAGTGCTTTACTTTAGATTCAAGGAAAGACTTTGAGAGAGAGGACACAGGGTGTGAGTCGTCTCCAGGAGGAAGAAGGAGAAGGGCCATATAAACATTGCTTCACCCTGACTCTGTCTAAGGTCAGGGGCTCCTCCCCTCACTCTTCCTCTTACCTCACCCCTTTCAAATAAAAAAACCAAACCAACTAACCTAGCGAACAGCAATCTAGAACAAAGGGGGCTCTGTCAGTCTCCACTGTTGACAGAAATCAAGATGGTGTTTATTTCACATGTAAATATTTTGTTTTCTAATTAATTTTGTATAGATAAAGTGTTCTCTTGTGAGTATTCAGGGTGTTGGGCTGGAGGGTGTGGGGTGGGGACCGGAATGAAGGGGGGAAAGTGTCCTGTTAATGGGTTTTCATTTTCCATTGGGAAGATTGTTTTGTATGGCTTTTGCTTCAAGGTGTCTGGAAAAGAGCGAATGTGAATAGAGGCCGCTGTTGTGAAAAAGCCAGGGCAAGTGATTTGTGTTTACGCTTCCCCACCTCTCCCATTTTTACTAGTCTGTGAGAAATGTTCATGCTCATCGCCCTGGGCTTACTTAGCACAGGGACCCATTTGGCTCTGAGCAAACCCCAGGTCCAGTAGACTGTGGATTACCAGCATCCCATGCAAAGTCAAGCTGGTGGTAGCATGTTTTCCCTGTCAGCACATAGGGTAAGAAAGATTCCCAAGAGGGCTTAAACTACAATTGAGGTCAAATTAACCCGTCATTCCTGATGTGACTGAGAGGTGTCAGGAAGCTCAGTCCTAAGAAATATCCCAGCAGCCCCCTCTGATGTTTAACAACCATCTTGGTCACTCTGACTCTTCTTCCAAGTACCTGGGCACCAACCTGCTCACTGCCCCTTCCCTCCCTCCTTGGAAACCAGGACTGCAAGCACACCTAGAAAATCCCCACTAGGTCTACTTTTTAAATCATGTGATATCTGGTTACTGGGAAGTAGCACTGGATGCCTGTCTTAGAATTTCTGAAAAGATTCCCAGATCTGCCCTGGCTGGTGTGGCTAGAGGATTCAGTGCCGACCTGTGAACCAAAGGGTCACCGGTTCAATTCCCAGTCTAGGGCACGTGCCTGGTTTGCGGGCCAGGGCCCCTGTAGGCAGCAAGTGAAAGGCAACCACACATTGATGTTTCTCTCCCACTTTTTCTCCCTCCCTTCCCCTCTCTAAAAAAATAAATAAATAAAATCTTTAAAAAAAAAAAAGATTACCAGATCTGCTCAAAACTCAGTAGCCAGATGATCCTCTTAGGTTGCCAAAGTTGGTTTTAGAGGTAGAAAGACAGGTATGTGAGGAATGGTGCCAACAGTGACCTTATATTTGCCTGTCCTCATTTCTGCCATCAGGAAGGTGCTATTTGCCTCTAGATAGGTATTCTTAACCTGACCTTGGTTTAGCCAAGCAAATAGAATATCTTTCACTGGACTTGCTGGCTTTGTGAATGGCAGCAGCCTCTCTTTCTTTACCGCAGGATGAAATTTCCAAATCCATTTACCCAAGATATTACATTACTTGTTTTCCTATCCTTCATCATCAAAGCTGTCAATTGAGTAATTTTATTTTTCTAAACCCCTCCTTTGGCCACAGTTAGTTACCTCTTTTCAACTGGATGTTTGAATTGGAACCAAATAAGATATTTATGGCCTGCTCAAGAAATCTTAAAGAAAGGGCAGCTGAGCATTGTTAAGTTCTAGGTGTTGCTTCATTCCAAAATAACAGACCCATAAACTACATGAGGATGAATTCAGCAGTTAGTCCCATTTATTTCACATATGGACAGAGACTCAATCTGTTAAAAACTGCCAGATTCCACAGACATCCACAAGAGTAGCGATTATTTGGATTTTCTTCAGAGTCCATGCTTTCTGTCTTCATGCCCTCTATCATTTCCTTCCACTGTGGAGGTGGGTGGTGGGTATGGTCCTGTATCACTCCTTTCAGTGGGATACTTAAATCTCAGCATTTCCGCCGACCTCAGATAATCTGACACTTGAATTTGCCTGAATCAAGAATGTGCACACCCTTCAGAATGATGCATGGATAGTGGATCTTGTATTTCAAAGTATGTCACTGTGTATTCTCAGCCAGAAAGTGGGAAACATCCTTGATGTGCCTTCCCTTGTGCTGGCCACCCATGTTTTGACTGGGGGGAGAAAATCCCAAATGATTCCATTAAATGTCACTAGTGTCAGTGGTGCAAAAATGCATGTGTAATGTGATAAAATAGGAGCCAAATATGTAATTCAGTGACTATCACTGCCCAGTCTTCTGTGGCCATCTGAAGTTTCCCACAGCGGGATTCTCTGCATGGGAGGGGAAGAAACCGTGTAACCAAAACTGCAGTGTGCTGGTCACCTGCACATCTGGTCCTCCTCTGGAAGGACGCTGCCATGTCTCGCTGCCAGTAGAGTTCTTTGAGGGTTTTTTTGTTTGTTTATTTGGTTGGTTGGTTGGTCGGTTTAGTTCGTTGAAGATGTATGGACAGAGTAACCAGATGGTTTAGGCTATCTAGAGCCTTTGGGAAAAGCTATTTCAGAACTCTCTTTATTCTTTTAATCCCCTTATCTCTAAAAAAAAGCCCTGTCATTGCTTGACACCCGTATTTGTCCACGTGATGTGTTAGGAATGATTTAGATGTGTGCATAAATATTGCAACTGCAGTGCTATTGATGAATGCATTAGGCGTTTCCAGGTATTGTGGCCATAAATTATGTGCTCTTGAGCCCAAAGCCATATAAGAAATATGTACTCAGTAGACTGCCAAATACTTCGGTAGAGCATTTGCTTCCTTCACTTGAGTGTCAGAAACTCTTCTTCCTGCCTAAGGAATTCTTTATGAATGAGAAGCAGCCCAAAGTAGACAGCTATACTGAAATGAGTCTGGCCTTACAAGTGGCATATGGTCCATGGTGTGATTTCAGAGGCCCTGAGAAGACCCTCCCTTTTCGTTCCCCACCCATCTCCAACTACTGGCTCCTCACACAGACTTACTTCTTTAGCACTGAGCTACTCATCTGTCATTTAAATGACACCAGAAAGGGTGATATATTAAGCCATATTAGGAATTTATACACTGAAACACCTAGTGTACATTAGGATTCTCATTTACTTTCCTATCATTAAAGTAACGATACAGGAGAAGACAGAAAGAGCGAAGAACACTAAAAGTAACAGAGTAGGGAGTAAAGATACAGGTTCTAGAGTATAAAGACATTTAAACCATCTCATCCTCCACCTGCTTTTATTCAATGCTCATGTGACATGGGAATAGGACTCCTAGCTAGGAATTATTTTCAATAAGCAGTTACATGATTATATAGCTTATGAATTTCTGAATTTAATACTTTGTAGGACTATGACTTTTTCAATAGAAAATGGAAGACTGATGCTTCTCCATTACAGGTTACTGAGTGAGCAGCTAGAAAGATCAATTGAATTAATGTTATGATAATAAAATGTTACTGTGATGATCTGTTCTCTGTTCCAGTTTAATTAATCTTCCAATTTAGCTGAGTTGTTCTATATATTATACTTTCCCACATCCACAGGGGGTGCCCAATGATCCAACACACACTTAACTAATGTTAAAGAGCTACGAGACCACAAGGTGCTACCTAACCAGTGGGCAATTCTTTTTTAGACCTATCAGATATTTGGGGACATCACTGAAATGTAGATTTGTCATTCTGAAAACTTCTAATACTGATCTAGATCAAGGATTCCACTCTAGTTTGGGGGGTCCAGTATTATATAAAATCATGTTACCCGAATACATCTCACCCTCATCTCATTTCAACCTCATGGACTCAGTCATGCCCTGTGGATTCTAGGACTTAAAGTACATAGACCCATCTATTCTCATGACCAAGAAACCCCCCCAAAACCTTACATGAGTCAGTGCTATTTCCCATGCCTTGAAGAGGTAGGTTAATGAAATTTGGGACCTCTAATTTACAATATTGAAGCAAGGAAAAAGAATTTGGCCCAAAGAGTGATGGGTTAGGATAGCAGTACTGGAAATAAGTGGGGAAAGTTAGAAATCATCCACATTTCTCTGCCAGTGTGTCCATTTGCATTCATCTCAGAGCTCATCACAGTGAGTTTCTGGCACTGGTCGGTGCTTTAAAACATAATTGCTTGTGTGAGTCTGAGGGTGAGGACCCCTGATGAGAACTGAAGGTGGAAAGTAGAGTGGATGAGTAGAATTTCCCATAGCCTTGGGACTTTGGTGTGTAGAATCCATTTTTTTGGCAAAGGTAAAAGAAATGGAACTCAGTCTAAGAGTTAGGGTACAATTAAAAGCACAATACTAAGCCCACTATAAAACTGTTATTTTAAAGATTTGGTCTCCACACTTTAAATCTGAACTCTCTTTATTTGTAACTATTTTAGCATTGTGATTTAGGGGGTGGAGCAGATTCCAGTACTATGCAGGAGAGAAAAAATAAAAGCTCTTTAACATAACTCAACATGTTAGTTCCGTTAAACCAATGTCTATTGAGTATTATACTATGCTCCTGGGCTGGTGCTGTGAAGAATATAAAAGACTTTAAAAATGGAGTATATTATACAATATATGAATACAAAAATATAAAATATTTAAATATATGTAGTATGTATGTATAAATAAGTGCATAAATTAGTATATTTATAGATACAGGTTTAATTTTTTCTGGTTTCAGGGTGTACATCAAAGATATTATCCATTATATTATTTTTAAAAAATACTGCAGAGATTCAGTTGTCCCCATCATGACCAGGCCTGGATCTTTTCTTTTGGGAATTAGTCCACCTCCCAGAGATAAAACTCTGAAATTCCCTTTCTGGCCACAACCTTGCATTTTCTATATCTTATCTGCCTTCCTTCAAGCTCTGTCTGTGGTCCTGGCCCATGAACCCCTCTGATTTCACGTACTTCCCCGTTTGGTCTAACTCTGTGTTCAACTACATCAGTACTACTCTTGCCAGCAATCTCTTCTTCTTGCCTTCCATCTCTAAGAGGAGAAGGTCTTAAACTGATGCTGAAGAGCACAGATTTGACCCACTTAGTTTCAGCTGAACCCTACCCAGCTTGGACATCTTTTTATTTCTCCAACATTGAGTCCATGCTATATTCTCCAAGTGTTTATTGAATTTATTTTTCACTTTTCCTTTCACTTTTACCTACTCTTTTTCCACAAGCAATCTTTCCTACCATGTTACTAAGAAAAGATATCCAATTTATGAATTCTCATGTAACCTCTCCTCTCAACTTTATATTTCTTGTCTGCTCATTCATCTTTTCCATCCTCCCTCCCTGATTCTGGTACCACCCTCTTACCTCTTCTAAGGTCCACTCCAGCCAATAGTACTTCTCCCCATGGCATCTTTAATCTTTTCCACACATCTACCTAGCAGTATCTCCAAAAACAAATCCTACAACAATCTTGAAAAACAGATCTTGTTTCAATCCAATTACACTTTTGAATTCATGTCCTATCTCCATTTATTTTTTCACTTCCCAACTTCTCAAAAGGGTAGTCTTTCTTTCTTTCTTTTTTTTAACTTCCTCATCCAGTGTTCATGACCTGACTTTTAAGATTGGGCTACTCCCTACCACTGTACTGAAAGTACTCTATGGCAACATTCCAGTGAACTTCTTGGTACAAAATCCAAAACATTTTTTTTCTTGGCTCTTCAGCCTCATGGAAAATTAACCTAAACTTACCATCAAGAAGCAGCCCACTCTGGTTTTCATCCTAGGCCTCTGATCTTCTCTGTGTCCCTCATTGGTTTCTGCTCTTCCTCCTGTCCCCTCTGCATTGACTTGCCATGGTGTTCTGAGCTTGACCCTCTTCTCCTCCTCTCCCTGCTTCTGTAGCACTATCTCTGTCCTCCATGGCATCAACAATTCTGTGAATGAGGATAAATTCCAACTCTTCAGCCATCTTATGTTGGTTTGAAGGGATGGTCTTGAAATTTGACTCAAATTGGAGTTAGTTGTTCAGAAGGTGGTTAGAAATGTGTGCATTAAGCTAAAGTGAGAATTAGGGTCTAGGAGGAGGAGATTTGGAATTCATCCTCAAAGAATAAGATATTTGTCTCTTAACCTTCCTATACTGACTTGTTTTACCACTTCTGACTTAAACTATTCCAAATTTTCTCCTCTCTATCTCCCATCTGACTCCCTTTTTACATAATATCCATCTTCCTCGATACAGATCTTCAAAGAATAAATGGACGACCATGTTCACCTTCCTTCATCTCTTATCCAGAAAAAAAATAGGCACTTTCTGAATACCCATAACACTTTAAATGCATTTCTCTAATAGCAACTATCACAGGTCATCTTAATGTATAGTTATTTGGTATATATCTCATCTCCTTTCGTAGATTATAAACAACCTGTAGTCAGGGGCCATATATTTACTTATCTTTTTATCTCCTTATCACCAGTGCATCTTATGTATGGAAGGCACTAGTAAATACTTGATATTATTATAAAGTTTAACAGAAAAGGGGTCACTTTATTTTAACCTCAGGATATTGAACTGCAGTGAAATCTAAGGATGAGTCCCTCTGAATTTACCAATCTCTGCACTTACCTACAATCAAAGCAATACATTGCATGCACACATTTCAGTGTTACTCATTTCAAATGGGAATTTAGGTGTTTCTACGTTTTGCTTTGTCTTTTGAAGTTATTTTGTAACTGTCTTATGGTCCATAGAGTGTACTTGGAATACATGTATACAAACAAGGTACAGAGGGAGATACTGTGGAGGATATTGATTAAACGTTAGGTATCAGGAGCTTTTCAGATGCTTTGAGAGGAGCTTGTCTCCAGACACTTCACTACCTGAACTGAATCTCTTAACAACCCGACCTATGCTGGGATTGAACTCCCTTTGACCCAACCTGTAGCTTTTCTTTTTTTTTTAAACACTTGCAGTACCAGAGTCCTTGTACAATTCCAGCTCTCTAATCACACAGACATAGGGACCCCACATGGTAGTCTAATAGGAGGCATGTATGATGCTGCATGCTGGGTACTTTCCACATCTGTATCTGTGCTAGGCCAGATGGGGGAACAGTTTGTGCTGTTCATGACCTTGTCTTGATGATGTTCCTTTTCTGTGGATTTTCTCCTTTCTGAGGTTTTGTCTATAGGACTTCTCCAAAGGGAAGATGAGAGTTGAAGTAATTGAGCACTTTATTTCAGATCTGTATATTTCTAGCGACAAAAGTTAAGATTTGAATGAGCTGGCTCAGAGTTCTAGTCTCTAAAGTACTCATTTATCTATAAATGTGAAGGGATTCATTACATTGGGGGAGATAACATCACTTCTGACCTTATGGCCTTCTTGTCCCTTTGGTCTCTGAGTCCTATTCACCCTTCCCTGTCCCTTGGTATTTCACTTAGCAATCTGTCCTGTTCCTTCTAG
This sequence comes from Macrotus californicus, assembly GCA_007922815.1. Classification (NCBI taxonomy): domain Eukaryota; kingdom Metazoa; phylum Chordata; class Mammalia; order Chiroptera; family Phyllostomidae; genus Macrotus; species Macrotus californicus. The sequence continues at coordinate 13,066 of VMDR010012632.1, read as the reverse complement.
TCATTGTCACTCTGTTTGCCCCCCTACAAAACTCCTGGAGCTGGTACTGTCCTCTCACTACTGCTGGTAACTAATAATGTTCCTTTCTGGCCACCTTCCTCTATAAACCTCATTAAGTCATTGATGATCAATTATTCTCCTGTAGGAGGCATCTTCTGCCACTGTGTGCTAATTTAAAGCATGCCATAGAGAACTGAACTCAAATAAGTTACATGCAGTGACAAGTCTCTTCTTCAAAAAGTAAATGAAGTCCACTCTTCACTAAGACAGGAGGGAGATAGAAGAATTATTATTGGCAAGATGGAGCAAAATGTGACAACTTTGAAATGCCATAGTGAAAATTAAAATGTAAATCTAGAGGAGAATGTTTCTTCTCAAAAGTCCTATAAGGTCTAGATCTTTTTCTGGGGAGAGTTAGCATTTTAGAGCAAAATCTAGTTCATTATGTAATTAAATATAGATAGATAGACAGATAGACAGATAGATATGAAACAATTAGCCTCATAAGGGCTAGTGGAAGGGTAGGAAGGCAGCTACCCTCATGAAGAAGGACCTTCATGAATCTCTGTAGGACCAATAAAATGAGGAAGATTTTAGGAAACTTAGAATATGACAAGGTCTATCTGGAAAAAGTCCAGTCATTGTTAATAGAATGAGAATGGTTTGCATGACATCGATATAACCTGGCAGCCAAGGAGAGTGGACTGGAATGCTCATGCATGAACAACGATGACTTCACTGTACTAGTCAATGGGGGTAGTAGATGTCACTGAGTGAACATGTGTACTCTGTGGCCATGGCATTCAAAATGACTGAGTGAGTAGAGCAACGAATCTGCATCAAATTTTGTGTAAGCTTGAGCATTCCTCCATGCAAACTATTTGGACGATTCAGAAGGCGGCTGCTATGGGCAACTGGTGATTGGCAGCTTCATCATAAGAGTGCACCTGCTCATACATCACATCTCACAGAGAGTTTTTTGGTGAAACATCAAATCACCCAGGTGACTTAGCCCCCCTATAGCCCAGACTTGGCACCCTGTGACTTCTGGCTTTTCTCAAAACTAAAAGCACCTTTGAAAGGGAAAGATTTCAGATGGTCAATGAGATTCAGGAAAATATGACTGAGCAGCTGATGGTGATTGGGAGACCTGTGTGAGGTCCCAAGGTGCCTACTTTGAAGGAGACTGAGGTACCGTTGTCCTGTGTACAGTGTTTCCTGTATCTTCTTCAATAAATGTCTGTTTTTCATCTTACATGGTTGAGTACCTTCTGGACAGATCTCATATATTCTGAAGGCAGTTCTTCCTATGAGGTGTCCATGTGAATTTTCTGCCTATAAACACCTGTAGATGTTGAGGGATGCTAGGAAGAAGGAAAAAGACAGGAAGTCTACAATGGAGCCTTCCTTCATGTCGTAAGTAAAGCCAGGAGCCTGTGCCTGAGTCTCTTCATTCCATTATGATTGCTGGTTTGGAGGACAGCTTTGGAAAAAGCAAGACCAAAGACTGATGATCATCCAAATGCTTGTTCCGTTAGTCACTCCCACAGAGCAAAAGCTAACCTAAACTTGGAGCATATTTTCTGGGCATAATTGGACTGAGGATATAATTACATTTATTGTTCTCCATTTTCACTTGTAACTTGAGATGCAACAGAAGAAAAATAAGAAATTTTTTAAAAATGAAAAATCACTTTTTGAGGGCCACCTTCATGCCTGTATGTAGACTGGAGGTTGTTTGATCAATGCCAAAAATACTAGGGAAGGTAACAGCTGTCCAAGGAAGTGTCAAGAAAGCCAAAACCACATCACAGCTGCCTTCAGCTATAACTGTGCCTGCCCTGGAATGAGTGAGGAACCTGCATCCAACCACATCCATGAGGTCCTGCTTGTCCACAGGACACATGTCAGCCCTGAGCCAGTGCTCAGCCTGTGCCCTTCAGACTACAGTACCAGAGATCATCACCCAGGGCAGAGAGGGAGTGACTCGTCCCACCACCTCTACCCACAGAATCCAAGCCACAAGCCATGACTCAGTTTGTCCTCCTTGCTTTAGAAAGACTCAGTCTCTCAGATCTGACAGTACGGCTTTAGGGGATGTGGCTGCTAGAATGTGAATGTGTACTGGGCCTGCTTCTCTTAAATAAGAAAGAATATTACCTGTTTCCAGAGGGAGCATTAAAAAAAAAAAGCCTACCTGAAACCTCAGTCATATTCAGAACAGTTTGTGTAGTCAACCCCTAATGTCATTGTCACACTTTCATTGTAATTGATCATTTGCTTTTAAAGTCAAAGGCTATTTTAATTCTCCCTTTGGCTGTGACATAAGAACCATCTGCAAACCAGAGACTAGGCCATTGTGCTGCCTCTCCCTGAGTTGTGCTCTCAGTAACTTATGAATTGCTTCCACAAATCCACCCAAACAGCATAACTGCACATAATTTGATCTCTTTGTCATGAGCTCCCTCATGCTCGTGCATCTCCCCGACACACACACACGCCACATACACACTCCTAACAAATAGATCCCAAATTGCCCATTTCAGTCACTTTATGGAGGAACAGGGATACATTCTCAGTAGATAAAAGTGTTCATTTAGAACTGGATGGACATATTATAGTTTATTGAGTGAGTCTTTTCTCTTTTGCTCTACCTTGCCTGCGGGTCACTGACACTGCCAGGTTTGTCAGAAGTACCCAGACTTTATGTGAAGGGAGCATTTTATTTGTGATGGACCACACTAGTTGTCCTGCCAACTGTTCCTGTTTTACTATGGAATCTGTGTAGTTCTTATGTTGTATTAATGGATCAAGGCTAAGAGGATGGTGAAGCCAGTCTTCCTAGGACAGACAGTCCCATTGCTTAGATATGTTCACATGCATGTGTTCTCACACCTCTCCTTGACCACACCATGAGTGAGTGTGGATAGGTCTATCCTCAGTGGGGATGGGAATGGCATTGTGTGCTTTGAGTGATTCAGTAGTTTTTCCTCTCCCACGATCAGGAGCAGGGAAAATATCAAGGCTTCATTTCAGCTGGGAGCAAGGAGGCTAGGGAAGCATCAGGTAGAACTCTTACTGATAAAAACATAAACATAAAATAGTAAAGATACCTTTTCTTTGACATGAATGCAATTGGAGATAAACCAGGTTACTTCAATGGCTGTATTTTCCCTCATTCACTTATCATCTCTTGCCTTCTCTTATTACTGTTTCTCAGTTTAAGGGTCTTAAAGTATTCTATGTCCTGAGTCAGCTTCAAACAGCTCACCCTCAAATGGCGCACACACACTGTTAGAATGAGAAGCTGAAAGAGCAGAGATCTTGAACACGTGCATGGTATTAGAGCCCAAGAAGCCTGGTACAGCCAGGACTCTCGTATTTTAGTGACTGAGGACAGAGCCTGCTGGGCACATTGGGGTTCTCTGGGTCCCAGAAAAGAGAACAACTTTGTTATTGATTGCTCCTGAGACTCCTGGACTCTTTCAATGATCAGGGCAGTTATATTGGTTAATCCTTGGTACCAGGCCCAAGAAATGGAGCACATTTTCTACCCCACAAAGGGGCAGAAAACTTTCTGTAAAAAAAAGTTGAAGGCCAAATAACTGAAAAGTTTTTGAGGAGTCATTCTTTGAACATTCTTAGCTTAATTCCCACATAAAAGGCCATGAGCTGTGGCAGTTTGTCACCTGACCCTGCCTCCCCTCCTTGGGAAGTGTGGAGTTTTAGGATCACCAGCAGCCCACACAGGCCTCCACCACATTTAGCCTGTGGTGCATTCTGGGTAAGTTGAAGTCATTGGTATGTGGATGTGGAATAATTTACCATAACTATTTCTCCAAATGGCCTCCTTTGGCAGGGGAATATAATCATCTTTTAATTTTACATATGAAAAAGTTGGAGAACAGCAAAACTTGATGATGATATAGATTATTCTTGTCAGGTTATATAGAAGATTCTTGGCAGAACCCAAACTTGTCTGAATTTCCAACTCTCAGCCTAGTCCACTGAGTAAAGGTACCTGAATTGTCCACCCCACCCTAAGGTTCAGCTTTGAATAGTGGAGAAAAATCATGGAAGCAGGCTGATTTATCCAAATCTTTTCCATGGAAATTTGTCTTCGCAGACACACACACACACATACACACTTCAAATGAGTCTACAGACACAAGTCAAGAAAGAATAAAACAAGCTTTGAAAAAGAGGAGTAGAAGAGTTTTTGTAATAAAGAAAACTTGAAGGCCAAATAACAAAAGTGTTTTTGAATTTTGTGGGGTAAGACATTGTGAAATTTTTTTTATTGTTTAAAACAGTTTTATGTGGCATGTAATCCACACAAATAAAAGCTCAAGAAAAACTAAGAGGGTTTCTTCCAGAGTGTTACATGGGGAAGGGAGCCTTCAGGAATGTGTGCAAGAAAGTCCTGATACTCTGAAGGTGTCAGCAGTTAAAGTCAGTCCACAGTGAAGAGGGCCACCTCCAGGGAGCATCCCCTAGATTTGTCTTCTTGGGACCTTTATGTAATTTAGTCAAGATCAAACAGCAAATTGGATTCAAGGCATGAGTTCTGGAAGCATAAATAGAAGTATAAGGTAGTCACACATACAAATGATTTCCAGAAGGAAGGATTTATATCCTCCAGACCCTCCAGTCTGCCTAAAACCTGAAGGAGGGGAGGTATGGGTGTTAGAAAGACTGATAATTTTTATGAAATCTAGATTTTGCCCCAAGATTGTAATGGTGAATTCTTTAAGCACCCAAAGGTCAGAGAATCCTGCAACTGTCTTTTCTCGTAGTCCACCTGTTCACTGATGAATGGTATCAAGATGAGGGAGTAATCATGGGTCTTTCCAAAGAGGACAGTGACTTTAGTTTGTGTCACAGAGCATTTTATTCACAGATCATTCTGCTGATACTAAGAGCAGTGAAAGAGCTCTAAGTGTCCTAGCTTACCAGAGAGTTTTTAAATTTCATCAGTCCATCCTGTCCCTACAGGGAAGATAGCAGAGGAAGTAGGAAGGTGGAAAAGTCCTTAAATGGGTGAGCGGGGAGTCTTCTATACTATCAACTGTATACTGTAGTCATTCCCAGAGCCTAGTTAAAAAGAGGATATAGGCAGAGAGAGGAGTAAAGTTTTATTTCATAAGTAGGGATGGTGTTGAAGAGGGTACTAGAACCTCCGTAAACTCAGTTTAGAATCAAGCCAATTACAGATATCCTCTCCTTTTTGCCTCCCAATACATAGAAAGCCAAGAGAGAAGGACCAACCTAGTCTATCTTGACCCCATGGTGACTTCATCTTTCACATGAGCGTCATTACAAATACCTGGATCGTAATGCTCCTTAGTGACCTGTAAGAGAGCCAACAGCGGAGAGCATTTGAAGCATCTCTGTCCCTTGAGATGACCACTCACTGTTATGCTACAGCTATATTCATTAGAGAGAGCAATAACAGGATTCTTGGGGACCCTGTGAGCATGAAATAACAGAACATTAATTAAGCAAAATGACAAAAGTTCTTGTGCTTAGTACTCAAAACTATAGTAGAAATGGAAAAAAAAAAGAAAGCTTCAAGCATAGCTGCCAAGAACAGTTTATGGAATCATGGAGGGACAGTTTCACAAAGGAGATCCCTATCTGCACAAGATTAAAGCCACTGCTAAGCCAATGGCATGCATAAAATGAGGGCACCTTACCATTTGGAGCAGATTTTAGTGCTGGGCACTAGGTGTCCTAGGGAAAGGCAGAGTGAGGTGAAGTCAATTTGAAAGCCCAAGACTGCTGAGCAGCAGCCTCCACAGGAGCGTAGATGCCTTCTCACTGAGCCTGGGGCAGAATGTAATTCCTCTGGTATTATGGTTTTGACTTCTTCTCAAGCTGAGCTTGTCCATTTGGTCATTGGCTCACACCTTTCCTTGGCCTCTTGCTTCCTGCGGCTTACATGAAGGAACAATTTGCATAACACTGTTTGGGTAAGGCCTGGTGGACAGGAAGATAAATGAGACTAAAAACAAAACAATGATCTTTGGGGCAGTGTGATTGTTTTATGATTTCCTTTGTTTCTTTTTCATTTTCTTTGCTGCCTGCTGGAGAAATGTACCCAGTCTGGTTATTACCAATCAAATATCCTACTGGCAAAGTTTGGTATGGGAAGTCATGAAGAACAAATAGAGTTGGCATATGTCATTTAATCTTGACAGTCTTCTGGTTTCTTATTCTTTCCCACTGTCATCTCTTCTTTGAGCCACTTTCTTCTCCTGGGTAGTCGTGATTCAAAAACAAATTTCAGTGGTTGGTGCTAGACAAAAAGAACGATAGTCGTAACAGTAAATAGACCAAAATACCCATGTTTTTACCCATTGCAAAGTGGGCTTCATCATTGAGAATAACCTTCCAGGTTCCTTATGTGGAAACTCATCCTCACCTAGCAGCCTTCTTGGCAGCTCTCCTGGTTCCCCTCCTCACCTTCTTTCCCATGAAAGTGGGATGTATTTCTTAAGCTGCATTGTCATCTATCCTATTAGATTGTTAAAAGAAACCCTTGGTAGTAATTTCTCATGGTTTTCTCACTATTTTTTAACTTGGGAAGATACAGAAGGTACAAAGAATGATAAGGTTTTATTACCTGATATTTCAACTCAAGGTCAAGTGCTGGGGAAGTGCGTGCCCTCCAGTGATAGCCTGCAGTTTTGCTAGTAAAGAGGGGTGTGCTCTGGAATATTAAGCAACTTCTGGGAGCATGTGCACCAGGGCTTTGATTGAGGTGCCTGTCTGTGCATGGAGGCATTTTGTGGCTGTTATTGTCTTCTCTGTTTTATTGCTTCAAAGCACAGCCCTGGCATGATGAGGGAGGCTTGGGTTTCGGTCTGAACACGCTGTTGATAGAACAGTGCTAAGACCACAGTGTTTCTAAATATTTCACCCAATAAGCTGTTGTTGCACATTCTTTTTTTAACCATTAATATTGTGTCTTCTGTTAGAATGAGAGCAGGAAAGAATAGGAAACAGATTCAATGACAAGCAGACAGAAAGCTATCTTCTAAAAAAATGCTCTTCACAGAGCTGAAAAGAATCTAGAAGCAAGGAAGGGGAAAGCCAGGGTAGAATGGCTTGGGGGTGAAGGGACAATGGCCCTGGATTCAGATGCCCTGGGTCACTCTGTAAGAGGTCTGAGAGCCATCCGCTATCAGCTCAGGCAGAAGGAGAAGCTGTACTGCTGCTGACTGTTCAGAAAGTGGTGACAGCGTGACTTCAAAGGGAGGCACAGATAGGCTTCCTTCCAGGAAGACACTGATGAACATTGCACCTTAACTCTTCAAATCCTTGTCTACAAACCTGTAGGGCAGCGCCTTTCAAATTATTTCTATTCTCCAATCAAGAATATCCTTGGATAGAAGATCCTTAGACCCATTATGATTACATTGACTTAAACTGGGAAGCCAAGGGCACGATGGGGAGCAAAGTGCATCTGGGGAATAGAGTTAGCAGACGGCTTTGCTTAGTGCTTGAATGATTTTGGATCACAAAGTTAGGTCACCTCTGAGCGAGAAAATCTTTAAATAAAATTATATCTTCCCATCTCCAGCAAGAGCACCAGGTTTGTAATCTGATTATTATTTACATCAGGAAGGAAATTGGTAGATTAGATTACAAATAGGCATTTACAGATTGATTTAATCCCTGGTTTTACACAGATTAACATGGAATTTACTGACTCAGACATGATCTTTTAAGCTATAAAATATTATTGAAGGGCATTAGATCAAATGTTCTGAGCAAACCAGAGAGGCTAAAATGTGAAGTTACCCTCTGAAATATTCAGAGTCTCTAAATTCTACTGTATCCGCAAAGGATTTGGGAGTGAGGCAACAGAAGGAGAGGGGCAGAGAGTCATTGATTGAGACTTGAGGTCATTTCTTCATGATTAAAAAATAGTAATAAACCTAAGAACAATCTTCAAATTAGAAGAAAGCAGAGAAAGTAAATTTCATTCTTGTCATTTAGAAATATTTGGTTAAAGTTTAGAATAAATATCCAGAATTAATTGTTATTTTTTTTAACCTAAACTCTTCTTTTGGAGAGATTTAGCCTACAGTTTATGAGCATTCTTGGAGAGATGATTTGCTCATGCACTGATACTTGTATAGTGGAAACCCCAGGCCAGCAATATGAAAGTGAGCAACCATGCCCTCATGAAGGTTACATATTGGAAAAAAATAGACAAGAAACAAATGAATGTATTTCATGTCAGATACTGCAAAGTGCCTGTGAGAAAACTGAGGCAGATCAAGGTGGGTAGGGGATTAGGGTGTGCGATTGTTACTTTTTATAGGGTACACAGGAAAAGCTTCTATGAAAAGGTAATGTTTGAGCAAAAACTTAAAGGAAATGAGGGAGTGAGACTTGGGGCTTCATGTGTGAAAGGTTTTTGAAATGAAAAGAAAACAATGACAAAGTCCTTGTGGTCAACCCCACGCCTGAAGTACTTGAGGAAGAGCCAGGAGGCCAATATTCGAAGACAGAGTGTGAGAGATGAGGGCAGGGAGGTGTTATTGACCCATGAGCCTTGTACACTATTGTAAGTATTTGGGTTTTTACTAAGAGCAAGACAAGAAGTCACTAGAAGTTTCTGAGTAGAAAGTGGTATGATCTGACTTCCATTAAAAAACAAAACAAAACTTTGTGACTGATGTATTGAGAATATACTGCACAAGGGCGGGCAATAGAAGAAGCAGCCAGATCAGTTAGGAGGCTCCTGCAATAATCCAGGTGAATGACAATGGCTTGGGCTACGGTGCTAACAGAGGAGGTGGTAAGAAGTGGCGAATTCTGGAAATATTTTAAAAGGTTTGCTGATAAATTATATGTTAAGTAAAAGAAAGAAAAGAATCAAGAATCACCCTAGAATGTTTTGCCTCAGCTACCGGAAGTTTGGAGTCACCGTTAATAAGACAGGAATCCTGCAGGTGAAGTAGATTGGGGAAGAGAGCCTTATATTAATATGTCCATCAGACCTCCAAAGGGAAATGCTAATTGGCTGCATGAACCTGGAGTTTAGGAAAGAGGTAGAGCCTGAAAATATGATTTGTTAATTCATTAGCACCTGGATGGTATTTGAAGCCATGAGACTGGATCTGGTGAGTGAGTGCAGATGGAAGAGAGCTTGCAGGACTGAGACTGAGGGGTTTGGGTGGGGGATGTTCAGAGCCCCAGGAGGTGAGGAGGAACCCATACTGGGAGGAGTGGCCAAGGGTAAGTCAGGCTCTACTACTGAGTAGAATAAGATTATCTGGAAACATGGAGGTCATTCCATTGAGGACCTGGAGAAGAGCTGTTTCTGTGGACTGGTGGGGACAAAAGCATGATAGGGGCAGATTCAAGAGAGTGGGAACAGAGGAAGTGAAGACAATATGAACAGGCAACTCTCTTAGTTTTGATGTAAAGGGAACATAGCAGTAGACAGTAAAGGATGTGAGGCCCAAGGAAGGGTTATTTTTAAAATGGGAGAAGTAACAGCCTGTTTTATACTGATCAGAACAATCCAATGGAGAAGAAAAATTGATGACGCTGAAGGAGAGGGCTAATTACGGCAGTGATGGTTTTGATGAAGTGAGAGGGATGGGATCCAGGGCACAAGTGGCGGGATCGACTGTAGGAGCCTAGCCAGGCTGTTAGAGTTAGAGCAGGCAGACTGTATATTTGGGCACATGTACAAGTGGGGTGGTAAACGTGATGGTGGGAGTGTGTCTTTTCTGATTGATACTTTTTTGGTGAAATACAAAGGGATTTTATCAACTAAGAGTGAGTATTGAGGAATGGGTTGGAGGTTTGAGAACGGAATAAGGCATGAGTTACTCATATAGCCATTTAACAGAAGAGTAAAGAGACAAAGAATATGCAGGGGACGTGTAAAGTGGCAAAAAGCACTTACTTGAGGTTCCTATAGTCATGAGTTTGAAAGAAATTTGAGTACTTTTGTTCAGCTACTTTCAGCTGCTTAGACTGGAGAGTCAGATTTAAGCAGGCCCGGGGTTTAACCAGGCGAGTCCAGTGAAGGCAGCAAGAGACACAGAGTTGGGGCAACTGCAAAGCAGTGATTATGACTGGCTGTGGATCTAAGCTGGGTGGGGAAAAAAGTCAGGATTTTTAGGGAACAGGGAATAATGAAGTGTGATAGGGAGAAGGGATTAAGGTGCCGGTTGAACTCACAAGATTATTGATTAAGGTTCCAGAAGGAATAATCTGGAAATTAGGAGCTGAGTCAGAGAGTGGGATGCTGGAGGTTTGATGAGGGAGAGGTTGTAGTTATCGGTAGTGACGTACGTAGTCTGGGGTTGGTGTGGGACAGTGGGCGGAGGTTAGATGTTGGGAAAGGCCAGTGAAAGGGCCGAGGCCAAGGAACTGAGAGGCCAGGATGTGGGAATGGTGGTTGTTCGGGTGACGGCCAAAGGCCACAAACATTACGATGAGAGTGGCATTGAAGGCAGTGAAGGACGGAGAGTGACTCAAGAGCATCACTGCTTCAAGCAAAGGCAGCAGCCAGTATAGTCTGATGTGCTTCAAAGCTGGGGTGTTGTTTTGTGCTGGTTTTTAAGGAAGAGGGAGAGAAGACAGTCCAAAAGTGGCCATGAGGAGCAAGGAAGGTGCCTACTCCACCTCTAGGCCCAGTGGCATGGGAAATGTGGGACAGAAATGTCTGCCATTTGAGAGTGTCCCCAAGGGAGGGCCAAGTTTCAGTGAGGGTAAGGAAGTAAAATTTATCCTCCTCAGGGTGGCTGACAATGGGACCTGGGTTCGTGGAAGGATTGGGGGAATTCATAAAAGATGGGAAATAAGCATGGGTGGGAGACGTCCTTGGTCATCGGGATGAAAGTCTGAGTGGTGAGAGCTGTTCCTAAAATCTCAGGATTCTCATGGTGACTGTCCCAAGCCAGACTCAGGCATTTTGGGTCAGTCCAGATGGTCTTGGTCAGAATGAGGTGGTCAGACTGAGGGTGCTGGGGGAGGGACTTGCCAGCAGCTCATGGAACTCAGATGCTTCTTTTTCAATCCTAATGTTTGTTTCTTTAACTTCCACTAAAAACCACTACTGCCATCTGAGGTAGGTCACAGTATAGAAGTCAGCAAATGTGACCACAGGTTGAGGTGGTATTTTGACTATTTGCCCTGGAAAGAACACATTTGCACAGTAAATCTTGCCTTTTCCATTTTCAAGACTCCCAACTAAGTTCATTTCCTTGGGGAAATCATAATTCTTTGTTCACCTTTTTCATTGTTTATTCTTTTTTTTTTAAAGTCAAAGTAAAAGGATTGAAAATCAGCTTTGCTTCTGCCCAATTCTGCTAAATGGAAGTTTCCCCTGATCATTTTTATTTAGTGTTTTCTTTTGAGACCGCGATGAACAGTAGGGCAGTAGCATAAGAAAAGTGTCAACAGTCTTCCAAAGCCTTGGGCAAGAGGTTTGGAAAATCAGGAGAGAGTTGCGGGGCGGGGAGCGGACTTTGAGTAGGCCTGCATGAAAAGGGGACAAGTGAAGGCTTGTAGGGAGAGCCTGAAAAATCATTCAGTTGACCAAGGGAGCCGGTGGGTTGGGGGTGGGGGTGGGGGTGGGGGTGGGGGGCAGAATCCACTGTGTTGGCATTTGGAGATTTAGCAAAAGCAACCTGGAGTCTGACCCTGGGTGCTCTCCACTTACTTCTGACACAGATGGCGTGCTGATTCTTTATTTTCTCCTGTGTCCTTAAAAAAAAACACCATAATTTGAGAAGAGACAGAAGCTGTTCAACCATTTCTAGTACACTATTTCTCTAAGCCTCCACAGAATCTTGAACAGGGCATGAATCTGATCACAGTGACTGCAGCCACTGGCCCAACTTCTCTGTCCACATGCCCAGTCATGTCCTGCCGGGCATTTTCCCCAAAAGATCAAGTTACATTCATCCTGGCTTGTCTTGTGCCACGTCTTCATTTTCGTGTTGGAGGGCTATTGCAATCAATTCAAGGGGTTGTACTGTGCTTTACGCACTGACACTGAAGACTGAAGAAGCCCCTTTAAGAAAGAAAAAGAATCAAGGGAAGCTGATTGGGGATGGTGTTGCCATGCCCTCTGTTTGCTTTCTCACCTCTGGGAACACACCCTTTCAAAGGTGAGCAGAAAACAATGTGGTTTCCTTTGCCCTGGCCTCAGATTTCCCTTAGTTCAGGTTGCCCCCACCCTATTTATTTGGGTGCACCTCCTTGTTAAGGGAATTTACAGGAAGTGGGGGGGAATATCTTCATAGCAGCTTTGTGACTCAATGGCCTTCCCAGGATTAATACTTCAGAGTAGCCCTGATGCTTGTGGAAACATTTCAGGGAGCTAAATGGCATGTTACATGGTAATCACAGAGAAGGGACTGGGTAGGGCAATGAGTTCTTGTCCCTCAGGGCAAATCTCTTTTTCTCCACTTGACAGGGGAAAGTGCTCCAGCAAGGTCATAATTATACTTCGTGCCAGTGACTGGCACACGGGCCTGTGAGTGCGTGCACGAGTGAGTGAGCGTGAGGGGTGAGGATGGAAACCACACAGTATGAATCCACTGTGGGGCTGGGCTGCAGACTCCAACCCGACCCCCTCCAAGGCTACATGGCCAAGAGGACCCATTCAGAGCTTTCCCCGTGTGGTAGCCTCCCCAGGGAAACACAGCCCACTCAGGCTGGCCTTGACTCTGTGAGGCCCAGACCCCACCCCGTCTCTGGGGCCAGCTCTCCTTCCTCTTAATTCTCCGATCCCCAGCCCATCCACCTCCAATTTCTTTTTAGTTTGTTTGTTTTGTTTTTGTTTTCTGTAAATATATATCTCTTATTTTGGACGTGCAGGGATCAATTGAGATTCTGGAGTGGGGGGAGGGGGCGGTGACTGGGTCTTTTTATTTTTTCCTTTCTCTCTTGGATTTTGGTGTTTGAACTTGAAAAAAATAATTACAAGTATATATATATAAGCAAATGACTTACCTTAAAAAAAGAAATAAGTTGATTTCACTCTTTTGATTTATCTTGTTTCTCATTGGGGTTGGGTGGGGGTGGG
>VMDR010012631.1:0-26306 GCA_007922815.1 Macrotus californicus | reverse complement strand
TACTACAAAAAGGTAGAGAGAGAGGGAGAGGAAAAAAGAGACCAGGAGACGTATACCAAAGGATTCGCTGTAGCTATCTTCGAGAAGGGAAATTGTAGATATTTTCTATTTGCTTCTTTGTTTTTTTTTTTTACTAGTTTGAAATCTGTATTTTTCTTGTAATAATAAAAAACTGACATACTTTTAAAATTTAAAACAATTGAATATTTCAACACGAAATGAAGGCATCGGTCAAGACCCTTGCCATGTAGTAAATCTTAGGTAACTGTTTTTATTGGTTTGTCCAGAAGAGCGACCCTTAAAAGCAAACATCAAATCATCAGAAGAGCTCAGGCCTCACCTCTATCTGCCTCCTTTCTGTTTGCCTCCTAAGAGTAAAACCAGTAAAGTGTTCTTAGCTAACCTATTGAGCTGCTGTGCAGAATGAGAAAATCAATTTCTGTAAGCACTAAGCTTTTCCTAGTTTTCCTTTTAAATGAATAACAATTGTAAAATTAATAAATGACAAACCTTCTGATTATATGCTGCTGCTGTCCAGGGCCTTCCTGTAACTCAGGCCAAATTTCCATTAGTCTAAATGGGAAACATCTTCAGAAAAGACTGAAATGTTGGCAAAAGAATCATTTTTTAACATGTTCCTTCCTGGGTAAATGACTTTGTGAAAGAATTAATAATCGGCTCCACGTCTGGAGTCCTGAGAGAGGGGCTGTAGACAGCCTTCAGTGAAATCTACAATGCTAATGCCTATTTCAGCAGTTAATAAAACATACATGCTCATTACCCAACAGCCCATTAGGGCTCCTTCCGAGCCACCAAGGCTGCTTTTGAATCTGCAGAAGAGGGCACCCGCAACCACGTGTTGTTTCCTTAGAGAACAGTGGGAGTTTGAAATCGTTACACGGTGTCATTTACATTTCTACCCTGGCTATTGGCCAAAGGAGAGCAGTACTTCTCCTGTTCTGTCGTGTAAAGATAGACATTGGCACCTCCTGGATGCTGCAAATGGGCAGCCAAAGCTCACATTATAAGGCATTACAGAACCTGTAGTATGGAAAATGGGCCCAGGTGACATCTTTCCATGGCCACAAAAATTATGACTGAATCTGACCTCACTTGAAACCATGATATTTATTTTGGTCCAACATCAGAGCACAGCCACCTTCATCACCAACCCTTAAATATCTCTCTGGATAAAAACTTCTTTTTCGAGGGGCTGCCCACTCTGGAACTGGAAAGTGCTGTCACGAGCTCAGGCCGCTCTTCCCGCGTCACTATTTCCTCACAATGTCTGGGAGTGGAGCCATGGAGAAGACAGCATGTTTTCTGTTTCAGTCACTAAAGTAGGGGTAAGCAACAGCAACACTGAGCCCCTTAGGGATTTATTGGTGCTGCTCAAGAAAGAAGATTGTGGGGGGGACAGAAACAGACTCGCTCTCCAGGTCTGTAGGGGATGGAGGGTTGATATGTGGGAAGAATGAACATGTACACTGGGGAGATTCCAGAACTGCGTATAGAGTCAGAGAATAAAAATACATGAACCAAAGCCACAGGAATAGTCTTTGCCAAACTGAGTAAGTGATGATGAAGAGGGAGGAAGAGGAGGGGAAAGGGAAGGAGGAGAAAAATGGGGAGGATGGGGAGGAAGAAGAAGAAAAGGAGATATTTTTCTCTTTCCCGATGGAAGGCATAACAACAATTTTCTTTTAAATCCAATGTGCTTTAACTTCTCTAAGCCAGAGACACCGTTGTCAGTCAACTACATTTACTGAGCATCCATTTTATAAAGTCATTAGCCTCAGGTAAAACCAAATACTCTATCAGGTCCAGAATTCAGATGTCCAAAAGTCTGACACCTCATCACCAAGGAGAAGGGGATAAATAAATTTCGGTACAAAATCAGAGTAGAAAACATGTTTTCAAACTGTTTACCCAGGACAATGGGTTGAGCTGAGGAATCATGCATACGTGTTATGCACTAGAGTTTCTTCAGCGTTGTCCCTCTTGGTCTTGTATGTTGGAGATTGGGGGATTTTCCTCTCTCATTTTTAATTATGCCTTTTAAAATGTGTTTTGTCGGTCTTCTGTTAATTAACTGAGCCTCTGCCATGTGACAGTCCTGGTGTTGAGTGCTGGGGAGATACAGAGTAGAGTCAGGCAGAGCCCTTGCCCTAACACGCTCACTTTTTGATGCGGAAACGAAAGCATAAATATATAAATCCAATCGTCATGGTCCCTGCCGTCAGAGCGTAGTACGTCTTTCTCACCATTCATTCTTTAAGGTCGGCTTTAAAAGCAGAAATCTCTCAGAGTCCTTCGGAAGCTTCTCTGACACGGTTGGGGTCACTCACTCTCTTGCCCTGTCTTTCCATAGTACTTTACCTTGTTCCAGCACTATGTATGCATGGGTTACAGATAACTCTGTACATACACGAATCCTGGGCAGTATGTGAGCATCTGAGATCAGGCAGGGGCCAGGTATCCTTATCATTTGTTCTGTATTCTGGCATGCCACAGACACTCAAGAGAGGCTTCCTAGACTAAGCTAAGTTTCAATGAGTCATTTAGCTCCTGCTGTATTGGGTCGTCTCTTCGATTATATGTTCCCCCCAAAGCAGCCATACGAATTTACAATGGCCCAATAACTCTGGGAGATAAAAAAAAATAATCATTCAGAGCAAAAAAAAATTACTATAGTTAACAGTGTGTCAACACATTGCAGTGGATACTGTAGCTGTAACGTTGTTTTCTTTTTGGTTAATAATGAGCAGGTTTTCATGGAGATGAGGATGCAAACGGTCAGAGTGAGAAGGGAGCTGATATTGTCCAGTTATGGCTTTAATCAGATGTAAAACCTTCCCCCACATGCTTTAGTTTACAAGCATGGGCTTTGGGTTTATTTTCAAGTTTCTTAAAATCATTGTTTTAGAAAAGAGTTAATATTTCCAAGTAAACATTTTTTTCAAATAAGGTAGAAATTTTACATAATTATTTTTTTAAAAAGTTATATTGAGACTACACTAATATTAATGTTTGTTTGTATACTTTTAGAAATAGTCTTACGTAGAAAAATTGTTAGAAAATTAGACATATAATAAAAAATAGCCAGTTGACAGAAAGCCTTTTCTTGCCCTTGTCAATTCAATTCTGACAGCCCCACACCCTCTGGCTCTTGTTGCCACCACCTAAAGTCACAGCTGTGGGCTCAGCGTGGGTTTAGCCACTTTTAGCAAATAAGGGCTTTAAGAATAAATTCAGCAGTTTTATTTAGTATCACATTATTTCTTACAAGGAAGGGCTTTATAACATTCAAAATATAGAACATCTTCGTCTCTGAAGACAGACATTTAAATTAAATAAGCTTAGATTTCCAAAAACCCACGTTATGTCCTTACTATCATTTTGCTGTTGAGCAGTGAAAACTTGGGATGAACTCGCAGTGTCCGCTGTTCAGTCTCTGATGTCCCTGTGTCTTGGCCTTCTCCTCCATGCATGCCTGCCATTGCACCACCCAGCAAAGCCAGTGGGACCCCTCCTGTGCCCCAGGTGCCAGGCCCCCAGCATCTTCTATGTCTTCACAGCCCTATTGGAGCATCTGCTCCTAATAGATTGGGGCTCAATAAACAATAGTTCCATCAAGTGGAAAACAATCGGATAGATATCACAATAAAAGCTGATCATTTTAACAAAGATTTCATAAAGAGAGAATTCATCCCTTAGCATCATCAGTTTGTTTAATGTAAAAAAATAATGACAGGGTTTTTAAAAACTCCAAGTTATAGAAGGGCAGCTGTACCTATGTGATAGCAGTGTAGATCCCAGGAGAATTAAAATAATAGAACATATCTTACTAAAGAGATTTAATTTTTAAAACCAACTAATGTTAAAGGCAATATCTGCACTCTGCACACTGGAAAACTTCGAAAGTACAAAAGAGCATATGGTGAAAATCTCCCTCCTCCTGAACCCCAGTTTCTCAAATACCCTCCCCACAGAGAACTACGGCAACTATGGCCACTGGATTTTTGTGTATCTTTCTATAGATACTCTATGATTATGCAAATACATTTGTCCTCATTTCTTTTCTTTTTACAAAAACAACAGTGTACCATATATGCTGTTTTCTCTTTTGCTCTTTTAAGTTAATAATTTTATCTTAGAGATTATTTGTACTAGCACCTACAGATTTGCCTCATTCTTAACATGTATGCAGTATTTCATGGTGTGATTATACATTATTTATTCAATTGCTTTTTAAGGTTTTTTATAGCCATTACAAACAGTAATACAGCCACTATCCTGGTACCCATACCAGGGCATCTTCCCCTGTAGGGCATCTTCCTGGAAGCATGGATGCTGAGCTCAAGGGTGTGCACATTTCTCGTACTCTCCCTGCCTTTCAATTGTAATTTGGTGGTTTTAAAGCTCCATTTGATTCATCACCTTGCCATTTGGCTCTTCTCTAGACTTGCTGATTCTAGTTCTTTTATCTCAGTGATTCTCAACCCTGACACCCATCACAATCACCACGGATTTTTTTAAAATACCAATACCAAACTCAGATTCTATTTTAATCAGTAATTCTAATGGGTAGCCAGTAAGGTCTACTTCTCAGACCCACTACTCCTTCTCCATGCATCCTGCAGTCTGTCCTGGGCAAAAAGCAACCCAAACAGTGAAGAAAACACATTAAATAGTTCTTGAAACCTGACTGAAGACTGTTGAATCATTTGTAAGAGGGTCAACTATTATATATTATTTATATGCCTTCAGGGGCAGAATTGAGGTTCTTCTGTCTTTCCCCTTGTTCTTAGCTCCCTCTTCCACTTTTTAACTTGTTTACCTTCAACGGTCTCAGAAACATTACTGAGTCCTTTGCTGCTTTAATAAATATGGGCTGAAAAATCAGTAATAGTAGAAGTCAGGAGCAAATTCAGGAATAAGATGCAAGAGTCCATTACAATCTGAACTCCTCACTACATAGCTGTTAGAGATCTTTCGTTTTTTTCCTCCTTTTTACATGTTTTTTTCTTTCATTTTTTCTTGCCGTCCTTCTCTCCTCCTCCTTTTCATGCTTCTGTTTGCCATTCCTTTAACCTATGTAGAAACTCATTGCTGTGAGGATCAGACTATGGCTGAGAGTGTTCAGTCTGAATAATTCCTTAATTTTTGTGTGCAATAGGGGGAAGCCATTGTGTAAGTTTTCCTGTGCTTAATGTTGCAAAGCACCTATCACTGTTCTTTGATAATGATTCATGGTTAGAAGCTCATCAGGTCCAGAGGAAACCTCATGAAATACGTAACCCTTTGCTTTAGCTGTTCATGTACAGATGCTAGAAGCTCCGGTCGAGGCATCTTTTTTTTCGGGGCATCTTTATAAGGCTGCTGTATAGCAATTAAGCTAGCTGTGGTAGGAAATTAGTTCCAGCATGTTTTATGGGCAGCTACAATTTTGGTTCAAAGGAGGAGCGCATAATCTCAGCAATTCCAAAAGGGAAATATTACAGGCAAATTCTGATGCATTTCCATCTCGTAACTATTTGAGAAACCACTGACACCTCACATCTGTATGTTTCTTCCTATGTAATAAGTTAATAGTGGAACCATAACAGAGGGACCGGGAAGGGATGGGGGTGGAAGCTGCTCTCTGCTGACAGAGGAATGATGTGCCCTTCGTATGACAAGCCGACTCCATTCCATTAAATCACAAATCTGTCTCTTCTCTGTGCATCCCACATGAACGGCTGAAGAAAAATCGTGGAATTGCTAACACTCACTGCAGCTGTCAGGAAATGATACTAATTAGTTTAATTTGCAATAACACAAGCACTTAACTCTCCAAATACTCTAAGTTAGTAAGCCAGTTTTTATATTATGACAATGACATGTTTGAGAGACACTGGGGCACGGCTTTTTTGACCTTTGACACACATTTCTGATAAAGGAGCACATCGAAGATGCTTCATTTTCCTTCCCCCTATTCTTTCATCTGTTTCAGTGCAAATTATTTGATGAACGAGATGGTTAGATAGCTGAACATAACAGATGTGAAGTGGAGATCAATGTCCTAAAAAGCATACATTAGCCAAAGTATTATATTTGCAAAAAAGAAATTATTACTCTACCAGGTGGAACACACCTCTTCAATCACTAAACCCCCTAGAATTCATGTGTTCACTTTGAATTCTACCCATTTTCCCCCTTTGCCCTTTTCTGGTGATTGCCAGCTTGGAAGAGGGGTGTTCAACTGGTGACTTTCACTTTCTCCCCTTGTTCCATCTCTGTTCTCACGCAATGCGGGCTGCTCCTGCTCCTGCTCCTTCCCCTGACAGGCGAATGTTCAATGTCTCTCTCTCTCCTTTCCCTTCCCTATACATTTGGAATCAACATCTCTCTCGAAAGCCAGAGGGAGGAAAAGCTCTCAAAAACATTCGCATACACGTGAAATGATCTTCATCTGGGGTTTCCCCTGGTCCTTTGGACTTGGGAGTTTGCAGCTGGACGAGCTTTCTGTTTTTTCGAGTTGTTCCTTCTTTCATGTCACATTCATTCTCATTCCTCACCTTATCGGGGCTGTGTGGCTGCCACAAAGCACGTGAACAATTCCAGACTCTAATGGAACCCTCGTCTGATTAACTGCTTAGATCAGGGGAGGTGACCTGGGAGCGGGGTGGCTGCTCTCAGGTCTGGGACGACAAAAAAGCTTTCCAGGGAGGTTTGTTATCTTCATCAGAGCCTCAGTTTCTCAGTCACCTTTTAATTTAAAAAAAAAAAATTCATTGTGAAGTTTAACTGAGGTCTGTGAAGCCTGTTAAGACTTGGAAAGAGAAATACTAGGAATTTCTACTTTTATCCAAATGGATGAAAACTTGTCTGGCCTTTTGGAGAACTATTATTCATGTCACCCAGCTTTGAACCCAGATAGTGACTATAAAGGAAGAGTTGGACGTGAGCTTTCCTTTTCCCTCCCAGTTGTGGTTCAGAAGTAAGAGCAAAATGTTACTTTCTTCTGGAAGGTTTAATTCTAGTCAATGAAAAGTCAATTTAAGATCTAGCCTCAGATGGCTGTGGGACACTGCTCTGCTATTTCTAACTTTTTAAATCAATTTACTGAGGAAACAAGAACAAGTTTTACAGTAAAAAAAAAACAAAAACAAACCTGTAAAATTAAAGTCTCGCTTTCAAGGGGTATGTAAAGTTGAGGGCAAATTTAAAAAGTCATTCCAAAAAATGGATGGACACCCTTGAAATGTGGGAGGTGAGGGGGGCAGCACAGGGAAAGGCATTCAAATAGATACTAAATAATTTCAGCTTTTGCTCAGCTTGGAAGTTCTACCTCCACTGGCGCATGAATCGCTGAAGCCACTACAGTTAACATTCTGTCAATGTTTCCATCATAAATAAGCCTCAGTGTTGAAAGCTTTATAATTTGGTTATAAAAATTTGCTTTCTACTAAAATTTGACTGGATAAACAAGATCCAATTGCCCCAGAGAAAGACTGTTTTAAAAACATTTGGGAGGAATAAATAAAGAAAGATTAACATATTATGAAATGAGAATCAGAAGTTTTATACCATTTTTTAGTGGTCTAAACAGTGACATATTTAGATAAATCTTGGCCCCAAAGTAAAATTTTAGAAAGAATTCAGTTATCCACTGGTAGCCACTGAAAAAACATGTCTCCAGAGCACCCCTTCTCACGCTTCCAACATTCAGGGGTACCTCCGGTGGGCTTAGCGATACAGAGAAGACGGACTATGTATTTATAAACTAACACACATCAACTGTGGAGAAAGGGGTGATGAGGCTTTATTTTTTTCCCTTGCTCTAACCTGATTTTGCTTTCTGTTGTCAATTTTCCCCAAACACTTAAAGTAATTAATACAAAGGATCTAGGTTTCTCATTGTCGTGTAGCCTATGAGTGAATCTCGTAAGTTGACTAAATTTAGCTAAAATGTTGGTGTAGAAAAGTGTTTTTTAAATGATTGGGCAGCAGGGGCCCAGGAATCAACCCAGGGTCTTGCCATCCACTCGTTGAGTCACTTAGTCATGTCATTTCATCTCTGTGGAGACTGCAGTTTGCTCAGCTGCACAATGTGAGTGGTGCCGACATGCTAACCCTTTGTTCCTATCAGCACGATGTTGTCATTTTCGGTGGAAAGGGGACGGAGGCTCAGAGTTCCCGCACAACACCTCACAGCGCCTCCTATGGAATCAGCAGAGCCTGTGACTTCCAAATGGTTTGGGGAGGGCTATTCTCTTATAGGACTCCCAAACTTTATAGGGAACGCTTAGGGTCTTAGACACATATGTGGCTGTAGTGATTGGAAAATAACAATGCCTGTGGAAATTGTATATTGTATGAAGCATCTTTGAATATATAATCTTGGTTAATTCTCACAAAGTGCCTAGAATATCAATATTGTCTCCACTGCATAGAAAAGAAAACAGATCAGCCAGATTTGATTATTTGGCCAAAGTGGTGAGTGCTGGGCATTCTGAAAGCGAATGTGGTCCCCTTTCAACAATTTTTATTGCTGCTCCCTAAGTTTAATTTCTCTGAGAAACGCTCTTTTAAAAGTTAATAGTTCAATCAGATCCACAGGCACAAAAGGGCATGTCCCTATGTGTGTACATGTGTACCTGTTAATAGGTGCTTCAATTTTTGTCCTTTGGCTACAGTATTCTCAAAAGAGGCAGCAAAAATATTCTTGTGCTCCACGTCTGCGCCACAGCCCCAGTCAAAGTTGAGATATTCAAATTAATGTTCAGCTATGGGCCTGTTTAATGCTAGCTGCCAGGAGGCTTGTATGGCCTCTTCAAAGCAGCCTTGAAATACAGAAGCTCTTAGACTCTTATGGATGAGTGAGCTTTTTGATATCATTCAGGCCCAGACTCTCATTTTTCCACAAGAAGAAACAAAAGCTGCAAAGACCTGAGAATTCGCCCAGCTGCCTGGTGGAAGTGCTGGGACTAGAACTCGTCTTCCCTGTGTGACCCAGTGTCATTCCTGTGACTCCACAGCAGTCTCACCATCTTCACCGAGTGGTCCAATTGGACCTTTGCCGAGGAAGCCATGGAGGCCAATTTAAATGAGTGAATCAGGCCGCTCATCTAAGGCCGTGCTAGGGCACCTAAGATGGGCAGGTGTGGCTGTGGTTTAGGAAGCTGTCTCTACACACGCTATATGCATTCATCCTTCGCAGGCACCCCTTTATTTTCCTTAATATTACTCCCCTTCATCCCCAAGTTCTACACTTTTTCCCTATTTCTTTCCGTCCCACTGCCAACTTATCCGCATATGTGATATAGTGACCACTCACCAACGTTTACAAATCTCACTTAGTTCTTTAAGCTCATATCCATATAATTCTCAGTGCTCTCTGATCTCTAAGACATGAAAGAAATTTAACCTTTAATTCAAACCAACTGATTAAGGGTTCTTCGTGTTCAGAACAAACAAAAATAGCTTGGTTTTCATCTATGATACCCAAACTGACAAAAAAGAGGAGTTACATGACTTGCTCAGATTACAGCGGGACAAAGAGGGGAAGAGAGTAGGGAAGGGAGGTCGAAGAGCCATCTCTTTATAACGATTTAAGCAACAATACTATCTAGAAGGCAAGATGGACTTCAATATTTCTTATCAAACATCCCAGCTCTTGACTTCAGAGAGAAACAAAAACAGAACAATGCACTCCCTTTCCAGAAATATTCAGCAGTTTTGCATCATAAATCAGTCGTCTGAAACCAGAAGGACCCAGCTATTATCTTCTCTCGTTACACAGCAACCACGCTAGTGCAGTGAGGCTGACATTTTGGTCTTTTCCGGGGGGCGCAGCCAGACCTGCTGGGAATGGTACCCACAGTGGACAACATTCTGGTTTTCTTCTTCAGTCCATTATTATTATTCAGAACCTGCTGTAATCCGGATAACATCCCTTGTTTCTGAGAGGTACCACTTGCCTTTGTGATTTCGTCTACATTTTAATAAACAGAATTCAAAGAGTCTGAGGAATTAAAGAAGGTCTTGGCACCAGGGAAAGAAATTGAAGAAAATAAGTGAAGTGTTGATTACAT
The DNA here is from genome assembly GCA_007922815.1 of Macrotus californicus. NCBI lineage: Eukaryota > Metazoa > Chordata > Mammalia > Chiroptera > Phyllostomidae > Macrotus > Macrotus californicus. Next base: position 16,227 of record VMDR010012631.1, on the reverse strand, counting down.
AGACTCATTCAAAATACAGGGCTATTAGGCAGCACACATAAAACATATGAAATATCCACTGGATGGAGGAATCTCAATGCCACTTTAACATCCGTGAGTCCCTGAATTGCATTGCATTTACCAAGCTCTCTCTGAGAAAACAGTACGAAGAGGGTGAATATTAGAAAGGCCAGAGTTCTTTTCTTGCCTTTATTTTAAAATCTAGATCACTCCCAGGAAATTCACCATAATGGAACCCCTGGCAATTGGGACCTATAGCTTGTACTCTGACCTTTAGGTTGGGAAAAAGCAATAGAAAAATAAGGACTGGCTTCTGTTGGCTTGTGGGGCTGTGGTAAAACTATGCTATTCATCTCTATGAGATGAAAACCCAGCCTGGGTACTGCAGTTACTCTCGACATGCACCCTAGGGGTTCTTTAATATTTGCAATTAAGTAACTTCATGAGGCCCACGTCTTCCAGAACAGAAGCCACTTTGCATATTGAGATACACAGGTGATCTCCACATGTCACTCTTCCCCTGTTACAAAGACCAGCGCTAAGGCTCAATGTGTTTGTTCGAAATGCCTCCCCCCCCAAGTCACCAGGGCTGCTCACTATAACCAGTAATTTAGAAACAATAAGAACACTTTTCAGTAGAATTATAATGCGGTTGTCTGATACCCAGAATGCCCCCTTGTCAAAGCTTCACTTATAATCAACATGAGAAATGAAGGGTGAGCTGGCAGTGGCCTTGGAGAAAGAGGTGGGTGGGAGGGGAGCTTGCGCCACATCAGTGCCTGTCTGATAGAACTTTTATTTTTTCCCCCTTGAACATATCAATATAGAATTATCCCAATCTAGACACTCGCCCCCCACCCCCACCTTGGATGGCTGTCACCTTTCCTGGCACAAGAAATCAGTAACAGATGTGCCAGGCCTTGAGTAAGAAAACAGAGATCATCGGGTACTTGTAATATGTTCAAAACTTATCCTAGAGCTTACCTACAAATTAAATTAAACTATCTCAGGATTCATGCTTCAACAGAATGTAGTGAATTGGAAAATTCCATCCCTTGATTTTAATAACTAAAATTTTTAAATGTCCCTTAAAACAACTCACAATAGCCAGATTTATTCTGTACCTTGCATTACTGATTAACACTCACATTACGGACTAATTACTGCTTATTTCAATGGAGTATATATTAAGATGAGACATAAGCACTCAGATTTCTGTCTGCAGAGGTCTGAAGGTCACTGGGTTTTTTCTAAGTGTCTTTTATGAGAAACATGAAGGAAAACCTTACTTAGATGACGGGAGACCACGTGCTGGAGGAGGCTGGAAGCTGCCAGCAGGTGTTAGGTTACTCTTGTACAGCAGCAGGGCTTATTCCCACCTGGAGAGCTACATGCAGTTCTGACCACTACCTCTCAAGGAACACAAAACAGACGGTAAATTTATCCAGAGAAGGATATGGAAAGTGATCCTGGGTTTTAAGTGTTTCTCTGCTGAGATTAGACTATAAAAGTAGCACATTTCTCTCTGGAAAGATGAAAGCTGATCAAAGTTAAATCAGGAAAGTGTCAATACCCATTTATCTAAGCTCAGATTACCCGATCTATGGAAAGAAGGGATCAAGTAAAAAGAAGTTCAAGTTTCACGGTATTCTGAAAAACTTTGTTGCCTCAAATATTTGAGAAACCAATTTATTCAGAGCTCAGGTGAGATCACAGATGTCAATTTCTAGGTTGTGAAGGGAAGATGCAGCTACCTGGGGAATGTCTTTTTAAATTTTCTTATGCGACCTCATGAGGATGACAACAGTCCCTATCGACACCTTTGTCTACTGGAGGTGCCAGAAGGTCTGAGCCCGGCAGTAGTGCCCTCGCTCCTATGACTTTGAGGAAAGAGGAGGAGCTGTGTAATGTCACTGAGCTTTCGGGCTACTGTAGTAAGGAACCGTAGCCAGGAGGCCCAAGGGCTTACTTTTTCTAGTAGAAATAGAAATCGTCACAGCACATCGCGCATCACAGGTCTTGGCGTGATGGCTACTACTCTTCCTTACCTAAAGGAAGGATGTCCAGTCTGAAAAGTCTCACTAACTCTAAATTCTAAGTGCAAGAATTGTAACAAAATGCATTTTTCCTAATGCATAAATAAAAGCCAAAATAAAATAAAAGCTTTAGTCCCATTTTCCTTGCCTTAGTCACTGGAATCTATGGATCATTAAAGTGAAGTAACAAAAACAAAGGCTAACGCTCACTGTAAGGCATCTTCAAGAATAACATAAGCCTTGCCCTCTGAATGCCACTGAGGGTATTTTGTCAAAATAGGCTTTTGGGCCTGTCCTAAGAGGACCAAGAGGCAGGGATTTCCAATGTTTCCACTAGGGACTGCTGTGACCAGCTGCTGCCACCACTGTGGGAGAGGAGTGACAGTGTTGCTGGGGGTCACCTGGCCCCCCGGGCTTTTCCAGACATTTCCTGGGTTCCTGGGGAATGTGGAAAAATTGAACAAATAGTTTGACCGTGGCTTCCCCTTCCTGACATCCTGTTGTTGTATGACACCAAGACAGATGCCAGGATTGGTCATTGTCACTCTAGCTCCACAGGCTGCAGCTATTCAGGCTCACAGGCTGAGGGCAAAAAAAGGGAAAAACAAAACTTTGTAATGACGCATGAAGTTCCTGAGAGAGCCTATTGCAAACCTCTTCCCATGAAAGAGAGACGCTCTTTATAACACGAAGACCCAGATGGAAGAGCAGTGGGAGATTAGGAAGTCAGGCAATGTGCCTTCCTTCCCCACACCATTCTATTGGGGAAAAGGAAGGGTCATTTAAACCAGTGAAACCAAGAAAGGATTTTACTTTGTGCTTTGGATTTGAACTTCGTGATGTGATCATTTGGAGTGCAAGTACTGCTACCCTGGGCCCTGCTGTATTAAGGATTTTAATTTGGGAAGATGCTGGTAGAAGCCCTAGATGTCTTAATTTAGAAAAGTCATAGAGCTCAGTTTCGCCAGTACCAAGACACTGGGTTCCCAAACCTCCAACCCCCAACTCAATCCACGCCGCCATTCGATGGGCTGCTTTTCAGTTATATGGAGTTGGAAAGCTAGGCTCTTCTGACAATTGCTGGGGGGAGGGGAAGGAAGTAGTCCATAAAGAGATTTCCCCCCACTAAATGTTAAATAAAAGTACCTTATCTCTGCCGCTGCCCTAACTACCTCACTAATTTTGGTAGCAAAGTCATGCTGTTAACGAAATAGCTGATTTAAACAAAGCAGGAGTATTTTTAGAACAATAAAAAAACCTATTCATGATATCTAATTATGCAAACTGTGAACAAGAAGATGCTAGTCTTGCATTAGCTGAGACTTGACTCTTGTCATAATTTGCTCTTTTCTCGCAGCAGAAAGCGGTTCTTTCTTGTCGCTGTGCTGCCTTAGCCTGGCTTGGCGCTTTTGGCAGACACAGCGCAGGTCACCGCAAAGTGTCTCTGTTGCCGCGGTAGACTGCAGTTAGGGAGCGTGGCAGGATAATGTATTGTAATGCAGATTACGGTGGTTTGCTGCTGCGTGATTCACAGATATGATTGCATCTAATTTCAGAAATAAGTGGAACCGTCTGCTCTTTTGTGTTAGCTGGAAAGCCGCTCGACGGCATTCAAATGACTGCTGCCTTTGCCACCTAGAAGGAGAGAAAAGACACCCACCCATGTCACAGCGGTAACTTTCCCCATTGTACCCCTCCAATTCAGCACCATATTGGTTTTTTATGAGAATCCTAGTTCTTTTATCCTTCCTCCAAAAAAACAGGATGGTTTGCCGTGTTGGGGAGTGGCTATATTTTATTTTATTTTATTAAATTTTCTTGTCTCTTCCTCTTGAAGAGGGACCTTGCTGGATGTTGATTTCCCTCCCTCACTCCTGTGGTTCTGTAGCAACAGTCTTCTGCCTCCCAAGAAAACACGTCCTTTGTAAACCCTACAGCGAAAGGTTCCGGAGGAATGACTTACCATCTCGATATTTGGTCACTTTTATGAGGCCTGTGGAAAACTAGAGACTTTGCAACTGTGAAATAATTACACTTTTGATTATTAATCAGATCCGTTTAGGTTGGTGACTTTTATCAATCTGTAGGTTTTTGTTTAACTTTCCAGCTCCCTGGACTCCACTTCTGAGGGAGGCGGCTCTCCAAAAGCAGACGAATCAAGCACACACTCTTTTCCTCTGACCACACACAGTCCTCTCCCCTTTATGAAATCAGCCTCCCCAGTTCGAGTTTGCATCCCCCTAATTACGTGCTTTCTTAAATGTTTGTTTTCCGTTGCTCTAACTTTGGTTTTGCATATCACTCTAAAAAAGCCCACAGAAACAAGTTAACTATACTTTTCATTCCAAACAGAAATTAAACCTAGGTAACAAACCCTTTGGCAGGAAAACAGTGGGATTTCCCAATGAGCCACATGAACGCAGAGGATGTTGGAAGCCAGCAGAGTCCCCAGGGACCCACAGAGCACAGAGGTTAACGTGAGGGGACATCCACCAAAGGTCTGTGAAGAAGCAATCATGATTTAACACTGACACTTAATTTTCTTCAGGCTCGTTAGGCAACAAAGCCAATCACGGGCATTTTTCCTTTCTTATTTAACACTTAGAAAAATTCAAAGCTGCATATAAGCACAAGATTGAGGATGTGGAAGCAGAAGGGAAAATTTTTCAACAGAGGCACCTCCTTCAGCCTGACTCACTCTCCATAGAGGCTAACCCTATGTCCCCACGCTGGAGGTTTTATGATGGTAGGCCTTAACTGACCCGCCGTAAATGTGGATCTATGTAACAATGAGCTCTCATAAAGAGAAGTTATCATATGATTCTATTTATTGGTGTGATCTTTAGACATTATCCTGTATCTGATCTTCAAGGTTTACGCAAGTGACATTTCATCTGAGAGTATAAGATTTTACAATTCACACAAAATTCTACTGTTTTTTTTTTTTTTTTTTTTTTGGATGTGACTGTTCATGCTGTCCACTTTAAAGCCGCCTGATGCCTGGGTCACTTGTACAACTATCTTCACTGATCTTCAGGTCAAGCTAAACTAGAACTTTTGGTGAAATGTCATGAGAGCTTTCTTGTCCAGCACAGTGACTTACCAGAAAGCACCACCTGACTGGCATCCCAAGTGTCCCAGATGGAAGGCCCCAGGACCCCTTGGCCCCCATACACCAGGGGCTACCGTGGGAGGGACACCGTTATCCATCCCACTGATCCAAAATTCAAGGTAGGAAGGCAGCTCATTCAAAAGCAGACTTTTCTAAGAATGCAGGATTTGCTTCCCTTTATATTTTGAAATAAATTAGAGTATTTAAAGGTCTGTTTCTCTTATTTTACTTCAAAGGAACACTCTCTAACCTAGAAGTAGTTGGAGAAGGGTGTAACTCCCACAAAACACCTTCGGTCACCCCCACTTCATACATCTGCCTGGTTTAAGGCATAAAGTCGTGAGAAAAGCAGTAAGGCCAGAGTGTAGGGGAGAAATCAGTTTCCATATTGTGAATCCTTAATTTCATTTTTAAAAATCATAAGCTAAACATTTCCTGTAGACACAATAAAAATATTATGCCAGTGATACAGCTTTACTCTAATGCAGAGGTAAAGTCAAGCAGGAAAAAGGAACAAGAAGCCAAATCCGTAGAAACAATAGTGCTTTGAATTGGGAGCTAAGAAACTTGGTTCTTTCCTGGCACTGGTTATCTAGGAAAGGCCTCAATTACACAATCTAAAAATGGAATTTATATTATTGTCCTTTACAGAGATACAAAAATTAAGAAGTTTCTCTAAAAGTGCTTACAAATATATAGTATTTTGACCTGTTGCACACCATGGGGCCCAGCACACGCAGCAGGGATTTGAAAGTGGAGGAGGCAAGGTGACCGCAGTGGAAGAGCGCCTGCGGGGCCCATGGCCACCCCCGGAGGACTGATAATCACCTCTTCCCGGGGGAAGGCACTTCCTCAATGACTGGCCATGAAATTGCCCAAGTTACCAAGGACAGAGGACGCTCTCCATGGAAAACTAAGGGGAGGAGGGTGGACAAGTGTGTCCTTGCCTCTTTCCTTGCTACGTGCAGGGGTCACGTTATCAACAGGGCCAGGCCTGAGCCTGCATGCATAAGAGCATTCGCATTGGAAGGAAGCTCTTCCCTCTGGGCATGAAGGAAAACAGCTCCACCCTCAGTGAAGATTTAAGTCCCTGCACAATCTCACTACTTGGTCTACAGAAGCCCCCTCACCCCCTTTTTCTTTGGCCACCACATCTCTGTCACCTCAACCTTCTTTCCAAAGGTAGTGGAGTGGGAGACAGAGAGGGATTACACTACTTTACAAAATGTGGAGATGCGGGGAAATAACACAAAAATAGCAACTGGTAAAAGAGGAGCAAACAGAACCATAAACACAACACAAAGTTGAGCAGGGGGGGGAGGTGGGGGGGCTGCCATCTCTGCTGCTTTAGTCTGGGGAATGCTGGGAAAGAGAAGCCCAAGGGCTGCTGCCTTCTTTCTCATAGCCTGCTGGCTCCTGGCTCCACCTGGGCAGGCAAATGAGTTCTACAGCATTACTCCTGTCTTCTCTTCACATGCTAGCAGGCCCAGCAGACCTGGGGCAGAGACCACTTCTGAGTTGACACCTCCCCGCCTCTTCCTGTGCCTGGCTTAGACCACATGCCAGCATTACTTAAGGAAAGAGATGATGATCCCCTGTCATTGTTTCTGAGTAATGAATGGGCAATTACCAAACTCTTCTGGAAACTCCTGTCTTCTCAGAGCCCTAATGGAGCATTTGATTCCGAGTATTGGGACATAAATAGCAGTGAGGGCACCCACATATTTCAAAGGCTGTAGAAATTACACTGCACAACTGAAACCACCAGAAGTTAAATGGCTTTCTGAAAGGATACTGCTGGGATATTTTTCATCACTTTTACAAAATTTTTTTCCTCGCTGTCATTTAAAATAGATCCTTGGAAACTTGAAACTTAAATCTGTTTCCTTACCAAAAGTTTTCCTTTCGGCGTGCACACACACACACACACACACACACACACATAACTGCTTTGTTATTTTAGGATCACTCATGGGCTGGTGGCACTGATTTTTTTTTTTAATCGAAAAAACACATAAAAGCTTTCTCTCCACATATTTTCCCCACACATGCTGCGTCTCACAATGGTAAATTAAAGCCACGTAGACAAAAAAAAAAAGGAGAGGGAGCGAGTGACCCTCATTCACCATGTAGAAGTGAGGGCGATAGGCACGGGCTTCTCTTCAGATAAGTATCCATATCATTATTATTCTTTTTTGGTATTTCTTGAATGATTTAATTTTGTAAACCAAACACATCAAAAAATAATTGTATCAGGTGCAAGGTTTGTACGTTTATAGCTGGAGCTCACAGCGAAAACAACCCTCACAGGCTGTGTAAGAAAAGCCAGCAAGCAGTCTGATTTTCATAATAACGTACATCCACACACATTGGTGGTGAAAGTCTATGAAAATATGCTTTGTATTAGCTCTGCTAACTTTATATTCAGTTTTTCTTTTAAAAATTTAATTGCATTTCCCATTGTTTCTATTGCATTCTTATAACAAAATTTGTGTTCCCTTTGGTAGCTAAAATTACACCTGTAACTGTCCAAAACTATTAGTAAAGTCAGCTTAGCCTGTGGGATAAAGTATCTGTCTTGTATTTCAGACAGATTGTGTTCCAACACCATTGTGGTCAGGTTTTTATTAAAAATTCTTCATATTTCTTTGCTCTCGGTGCCAAACAGATCGCTACATTTTCAACACTTAATCATCTTCATCATCTAAAAATATTTCCACATTAAATGAAAACATTTAAACCTCTTTTTGAAGCAGCAAAACTTAGAACACTGTACGAAGTCTGGTTTTTATAAAGTTTTGCAAAAGGGTAGTGCGTGAATGGAGCGACTCTACCCTATTGTAAATAACTATGAAGGCCGACTCCCAGAGAAACGCAATGGCTAGCGGTGGAAGGGTTCGTTCTCCGAGATCTCAGCTGGGGCCACTTCAGCAGGGAAGCGTGTTCCCTTTTTCTGAGAAATATCTTTGGAAGTTAGCACCGCTGACACAAAACTGGCTTCCTCCAGTGGAGATACCTACCCCCCTCTGTGTCAAGGAACCTTTCAAGCTTGTTCATGGAACGGGGGAAGTGCACTAAAATTTGACCTCCTTCCCAAAAGGCGCTAGGCTAAATCTGTAATGACTTGCTGCTGTAACAATTAGGATTCGATCAGTAAAACTGAAACCTGTCTGAGCATTTAAAGCAAGGAATTTCATACAGGGCAGTGGTTACACTGGTGATACAAGAGCCATCAAGGGACGGGGAGGAAACCCAGAGATTAACAACAGCAGGAAGCCATGACCTCTCCGAGATTGAAGGGACAGAGGAGGAGGCAAAGCTAGAGCCAGACAGGTAGGAGACAGTCACTGGCTAACATATCACCTGAGGCAGAAAAGGAGCTGACAGCATGGCCCCAGACCAGAGCTAGAAGGGCCCTCACCTGGGTCTGCACATGGGCACATTACAGCCCCCTGTGGCTTCCTCCATTTGTGAGTGCCCTCCCCTTGCCATGAAGTGAGGAATGTCTGGGGTTACCGGGAGGCACCAGGGGCCTCAAGGTCTGTGCGCCTGTTCCCCAAGGCCTGAGCCCACTCCTAGGGACTGTGCAGGCCTCTGGCCCACATCTACAGTGTCCATGCCTCCAATGTGCACTCTAGGAGGCCAAGGGCCCAGGGGTGGCCAAAGGTAACTATTGAGGATAAAGAAGATGGAGCTTGAATACATGGACAGGGATGTCTACATGTATACACGAAAGGTCACAAGAGGCCAGGCAAAGCCAAGGCAAAAGCTGGGGTGGGGACCAAGGCCAGCCTTTCCTGTGCCATTGCGTCCAGGTATGGAACCCCTGGAGTCCAAGAATTCTAACTCCAACTAGCCTTCAAAGTCAACGTGCAGGTATAGTCGATGGATAGGAGGAGAGAATGTGTGTTATTTAACAATTTGTTGACTTGCTTTATAACTCTTTATATTAAGACATATGGACATGTGGTATAGGGGCCTCCACTGGGCCCTTTACCTTGGACTCTGTAAATGTGAGGGGTGGACCTAGAGAGGGAAGAAATATCTTTGGCTTCTCCTTTCCTCTCGCCTTGTGGTCTCCCTCCCGAGTCTTTCACTGCCGACCCCAGTGATACACGCTCTCTCCATTCAAGGGCAGAGTGTGAGAAAAGGACCTGGCAGCAAGCAGGCTCGGGGCTGGGACACCCTCCCTGTGTGGGCTGAAAGACTCTGAGCCTCCAAGGCCAAAACCGTATGTCCCTTATATGCTAAGTTACAAATCTATTATTTGAAGCAAGGTTTAAATTTATGTCTCATTCAGTGGCTCCTTTTCGCAGCTTTTTCTCTCCCTTCCTTCTTCCCAATCTCCTTCAAAATGCAAAAACTCCTGTCAGGGGTGGCAAATGAAACCCCTGGCACTTTAATGCGAATGAACTGTTCACTATTTCTCTAGGTCTGGAAAGCTTGAGGGAGGGGGCTGTCTAGGAAGGCAGAGGAGGGTGACTTTCTGCTAAAGTCATGTCATTGTGTAAAAACATGCAAACTATCAAGTACCAATAATCAATGACAATATGGGACAATGTTGGGAGCAACTGGGACATTAGTTATGATTAAAACCAAGCTGAACGTTAGTCTGGGTTCTGACGTACTTATGTGACTAAGCAAAGGTATTGAGCATCTCTGTACCTCAGCGTCCTCATCTGTAAGACAGGGGTGATCATGCAACAGCCTTTCAGGGCTGGAGGGAAGTTAAGTGAAGTAAGTATGTAACGGGCTTAGCACAGTGCCTGACTGGCACACAGCAATCACTGGGTTAGTACCAGCTATTAAGATTATGTTGTGGGTTGAATAATGGCCACCCTGTACTAATCTCCAGAATTTGTGACTATGTTGTCTTACAAGGAATTTTGCAGTTGTGATTAAGTTAAGGTTCTTAAGACGGGGAGGTTATCCTGCGTTATCCATATAGTCCCAATGTAATCACAAGGGACCTTAAAAGAGGGAGACCGAAGGATCGGAGGTAGCAGCAGATGTGACAACAGAAGCAAGAGGATGGAATGACACAAAGAAAGGGCCACAGGCCAAGGAATGCGGGCAGTTTCTAGAAGCTGAAAAAGGCCAGAAAACTAATTCTCCCCTAAGTCTCCAAAAGGAACAGAGCCCCGCCGACACCTTGATTTTAGACTCATCTCCAGACTACAGGAGAATAAATTTGTGTCATTTTAAGGCACTAAGTATGCGGTAATTTGTTATAACAGGGTACTAATACAGATGATTATCCAAGATGGTCTAGAAGTAGATGCCTAAAGGACTTAGAAATGTGCCTGGAAAGAGGGAAAATTCAGTTTATTTATTTTAAACCTCTAAATCTGAGAATAAATTAAGGCAGGCAAGTAAAAAGGACTTTCAGCTGGGAGAAGGAAAAGGAAGAGTGACTTAACCACCAGACCCTGATCTGAAGACCTTCCTGGGGGAGACTCCTAGGACACAGTGAGTGATTGGCAGGGTGGGGAGCAGTCAGGGGTGTCTTCTGGTTCTGTGGCTTGGCTTGAAAGAATGGCAGATAATGTCACTCTTACAGGAAGAGGAAGAAGAAGGAAGAAATGCAGAAGCAGGATATCTGAAGGAGCAGAGAAGGGCTGACTTTCTTTCTCTCAGCTTCTACTACTTTGTGAGCAAAGGAAAATGGGGGTGGGGGCGTATGAGAAGAAAGCAAGTGGACAACAGCAAACTCAAAGGACTGCAGTGACACAGCGCAGAGAGAAGGCCGAGGGGTGCACCCTGCTGGCTTCGCAAGCAGATGTCTCCTCCTGTTCCTGTGTGCTGACGACGATTGCCCTCACGGCCACCTGGCCTTCTCTCCTGAGATTCAGCTATGTACTAAACATTCCCTCTAGAAGTCTCAAGGGAAACTCAAACTCCAAATGTTCTACCCTGAGCTCATCACATGCCCTCCAAGCCCAGTCTACCTTCTGTGCTGCTTGGTCAACCGCACCAAAATCCATCCAGTTGTACTAAACATTCCCTCTAGAAGTCTCAAGGGAAACTCAAACTCCAAATGTTCTACCCTGAGCTCATCACATGCCCTCCAAGCCCAGTCTACCTTCTGTGCTGCTTGGTCAACCGCACCAAAATCCATCCAGTTGTCCAGGCCAGACATAGAGGAGCTTTTTTTGACACTCCACCCACCTTGTCCCACCTAGTTAATTACAGAGGCCACTTGATTCTATCTTCTAAGTGTCTTTTAAAGCTCTCATCCCTCCTTGCATCTCCTTGTTTGGACTCTAGAATCTCTCTGTTGGATCATTGCAAGAGCCTGTAACCATTTTCTTTACTTTGTTCCTTTGGGGTACATTCCTCACATTGCTGTCAGAATGACCCATCTAAATGGGAAACGGGAGTATTCATTTCCTAATCAAATGCTTTAATGGCTTCCCTTTGTCCTAGCCTCAAGCCCAAACTTCTTTCTTAGTGCCAACAATTGTTCTTCTCTAGCCTCATAAAGCAATTTTAATTAAGATGAAGGCTCTACAGCCAGACTACTGGGTTCAGATCCTGACTGTGTACTTCCTACCTGTTTGATCTTTGGCCTTGATTCCTCATCTCTAAAATGGGGATAATCAGAGTAGGGACTTCTCGGGGCTGTTGTGAAATGCTTGGCCCAAATCACACTCAGTCACTGTTGTTACATCTCTGGCTTCATTTCTCCCTATCTTTCTTCCTTCGGTATCTTTCTACCTCACGACGAGCTCTGTTTTCTCAACTGACCCCTTGTAAATGCCTACACACCCACTGCTTTCTTGACTCTTCATTAAGAGCTTGTGTGGCTTTCCTTTCTCCTCCAGGGCCAAAAGCCCTGCTAGAAGGTCCCCTTTACCTCCAACACACACTAGGCCCTTATTAAATGACTAATGGTGGAATGAATGAATAGCACTTCTCACACTTTATGGAAATTGTGTTTTTCATACACTCCCCCACTGTAGGACACAATGTATATGAAAGTGACCTTGCTCACTGCAGAATCCTTAGTAGAGAAAATGGCACACAGTAGTGGTTAAGTAAATATGTACTGAAGGAATGAATACATTTGCCATCCTAGATAAGTACAGACTTTCAAAATCTACTTATATTCAAATGGATCTATCATGAATCATAAAATTCTGCAAATCATGCCAACTTGCATTAGACTTCTGTTTTTTTTAAATTTTATATTTTCTCCAAGTTACTTACTCTTCCAATGCTCATCCTTTAATTATCATATGTGTTGGATAATTTTGAACTCTAGGAATTTATTTCCTTTACGTCATGTGGCAAAATGGTTTTTTGGCGAACTTTAAACCTTCTCTTTAATCCTGCCAATTGAGTAGACTACAACAGGTTTTTGTAGGTACAGCAGTTCTCCTGTACCCAAGGTTTTGCTTTCCGTGGTTTTAGCTACCTGCGGTCAACTGTGGTCTGGAAACGTTAAATGGAAAATTCCAGGAATAATCAATTCATCAGTTTTAAATTGCTCACCATTGTGAGTAGCATGATGAAATTTGGTGGTGTTCTGTTTCATCTTGCCCAGGAGTGAATCATCCCTGTGTCCAGCATTTCCACACTTGATATGCTACCTGCCTGTCAGTCATTTCATAGCTGTCTCCGTTATCAGAGAGAGAGAGGGAGGAAGAGAGAGAGCACATGTAGGTAACTTTTACTACAGTATACTATTATAACTGTGCTATTCTATTTAGTATTCTTGTTCATCTCTTCCTGAGCCTAATTTGTAAGTTAAACTTTACTATAGGTATATTTGAATAAGAAAGAAACAGTTTACATAGGGTTTGGTATATCCGTGGCTTCAGGCATCCATTGAAGATCTTAGAATGTATTCCCCTTGGATAGGGAGGGACTACAGTATTCAGAAAATTACAAAAGCAAGTCACCAGTCTAACCTCTTTAAAATATAATTTTAAGTAAGCAAAAATATCTCAGTTATTCCTTTGTCCTTCATTTCCTTTCATTAATATTAGTGAATCTGCCCTTTTGAGTAAAGACCATCTTCACTATTACAGACAGCATATCTTTTATTAAATTAACAGTCTATTAAAACCCTGGTTAACTATAATCCACACTCTCTATTATCTAGTGTTTAATTTTTGTTTTATATTTGAAGAAAAGAGTCAAAAGACAAAGAAACAGGTCTGTTTTAGCTAAAACAACAACAAGCCTTTGCAACAAAATGAACATTCGTTTTTTTTTAGAAGGATGATTTAGCAATACACCAAGTCACCAAACATTTGATTCTTTTTTCCATTCTATCTAAAAGGGAGAAGAATGGAATCATCTATTTAGATTTTTTGCAAAAAGAACTGAATGAAAAAGAGTTACGGCTTGCAAACTTGCTTTTACTTTGACTGCATGTATCTTGGAGAATTAAACTCTTATTATTATTTTTCCTTACTTTGAATGACATTTTAATGAACAAAGGCTTTGACTTATTCTAAGATACCTCTAACTTAAGAGTTACTGATTGCACACTGAACAAATAGGTGGGTGAACAAATAATATATATTGAGTTGGATCTGGCCTTTTTAGTGAGACATCTGTTTGACGCAACCCAATTCTATAAATGTCGTAAACAATCACAAAATCGGTGACCTTAAATCAAGATGTTTGGAAGACTAACAGACAGGGGAGTAACTCCAAATCCTGAAAAGAAAGCTGTTAAGTATTACAAGTACAGCCACTCCTTGTTCAACTCACTCTCAGGACAGAAAAGCAGATTGTGGAATTATTCACACCAAAGTCATCCTCACTCAATGTAATCGTCCACCTAGGTTTCCTAATATGAATATTTTCTTAGACTTCAATTGGTTCCATAGCTAACTTATTTTCTAATACACTATGTTGGTAGTAAGAAGATGAAATATGTGCTCTTGGCAGGGAGATGACAAGTGAGATCTGAACTTATCCCACAGAAGTTTGGTACCCCCTTTTGAATTCGATAAGCTTGAGATACCTCCGGAATATATCAGATCTAGGGCCCAGTTGTGAACAGCTGGGCCAGTGAGCCTCAGCCTCCCGCGCTGCCTCGAGCACAGGCCACACTGCACTTTCATGGGAACTGTCCACAGACGGCCTCAGGAAGAACACAGAGTCCCCTGAATTTTGAACAAAGGCCAGTCACCTTCCTATTTTAGGACCTTCGAAATGCATCAATCCCATTGGCTTAGCACAAGCAGGACCTAACACCCCACTAAACATAACACTCTGAGAGGACAGCGACACTCACGGCAAGCCAACGTGCCACCCCACGGCACTACGTGACGAAACAGGACAACAATGACATACAGTGCCTGATACTGACAGGACCTTCGGCACTTCATTCCCCACCGTCTCCAACGTGAACCAGGAGGAATTTCCGGCTAAGAAAAGCAACAGCTGCTATTGCAACAACTGTCCCTTCAATGCAGGACTTGCTCAAAAATAACAACGCCTTTGCACGATAGGAAACCTCATTATTAAGAGCATTAAACACTGAAAGATTGTCGCCCTTCACCCGGACTGCAGATCGTTTGTCTCGCTTGTCAAACGCAAGTTCATTTTGGACACTGATTTCTTCAATTTCCGCTGACTTGGCAATCCGCAGCCACTTCTCGCAAGCTCTGTAATATCTTAAAGACTTCACAGCTAAGCAGTTAGAAAGGATTTGGGGTTTAATTCAGCGCACTGACCTGTTTAAGAGAATAACGGAAATAAAACAATTTTCAGCTAAAGGCCCGAGAAGGCCTCTCTCTTTCTGAAAGACCCTTTGTATCGGTGCCATGAATCAAACGGTTTGTCTAAGTGGTTACTCTGTCCCACCAGTGGAGGCCCGGCAGTGTGGCAGTGAATCACATTTAATAACTTGTGGTTAGCTGTCATGAACACTTAATTTGATGTTGAACACAAACCCTGCAGGGGCAGAGGGGGCTGGGGAGGGGAGAGGTGGGCTAGGAGTGGGGGGCAGAGAAAGTTAAGCTCCACTTGAGGTGCTGCGGCTCCTTTCTGCCCTTGAATCGGTGAAGGGCGGAGGTGGGCCCCGCCTGCTGGCATTTCTGCTGCTGCTTTGCAGCAAGGCAGGAGGGAGTATTTGCTTTCCGAGCAGTCACGGGCCGCTTGAAGCCTTCCTGGGGTTCCACGCACGGCCCCCCCACCACGAAGGCTCACCCAGCGCGGCAAGAACATTGCAGTCTTTTCCAGAGTGCGATCGGAGGGCTGTCGGGCTGGCTGCGAGAATTCAAAGCGTTCAAGGAAGCCACAAAAGCTTTCTTGCAGCTTTTTAGCTGTCTGGCAGTCAGTAGAAACCCCTCTTGTGTCAACTGCTAAACACTGCTGTCCCTGTGTCCTAGAAGGAATGCGTCAAAACTCGGGAATACCACAGCTTCACATGCTGGCCATGTGTGCTGGCGGCAGCGGCTCCAGTCGCTGCAGACATTTTAATTTGTCACTCGGGAAAGCAGATGTGTCAGGGAGTTGGAGGACTTGAGAGGTGACCACAGCCAGCTCCCCATGGGGCTCACCCCACCAGGACCTCTGATGAGCCTCTCGCATTGGGCCCAGAGAGTGGTGAAGACAGAGGGCAGGGACAGCAATGTCATCGCTGTGACCGGGAAGGAGGCCCTCCCCAGGTACCTCGCAGGGGTCCGCCTGGGTGCAGCAGGCCCGCTGCCTCTCGCACTCACATTGACAGCATCCTGCGCCGGCTCCCTCCGCGCCAGGTCTGTGCCTCAGCAGCACTTTGCGAACATCATCTAATTAATCCTCGGTCTGCTCACAATGGTTCTCGGAGCTGCACAACTGTTTCTCTTAGAGTTCCCTAAACGGGTGTGAGAGCCATTCACATGCACTTCCAATTCTACTTCGCAGTTACGCTATCCGGGAATAAAGCCTGATAATTCCAAACTAGTCTAAGCTCAGCAGGATCCGCTTCTGAGGGAACCGGCAGAATCTGACATTTTTTTTTCAAAATCAGTTTTCAAAGTGTAAAGGAGCACTAAGTGTGTTTTCAGGTGGTGTGGATTGATTTTAAAGCAAAGCAGCCCAATACATTTAAATAAACACTAATTCAGTTGTAAC